>SSNQ01034701.1:776853-806606 GCA_006942095.1 Nothobranchius kuhntae | reverse complement strand
TTATATTTTTTACAAGTGTATGTAAACTTCTGACCACAACTGTATTACTCAGCATCATACGTGTTACACACCATCATACATGTTACTCAGCATCATATATGTTACACACCATCATATGTGTTAGACACCATCATACGTGTTATTCATTATTGTATGTTTTACACACCATCATAGGTGTTACACACCATCATACGTGTTACTCACCATTATACGTGTTACTCAGCATCATGCATTTAATTCACCATCATAGGTGTTACACACAATCATGCGTATTACACACCATCATACATGTTACACACTATCATACATGTTACACACTATCATACATGTTACACACTATCATACATGTTACACACCAACATATGTGTTATTAATCATTGTGTTACACACCATCATAGGTGTTACACACCATCATACGTGTTTTACACCATCATAGGTTTTACACATCATCATAGGTGTTACACACGATCATATGTGTAACACCCCATCATACGCGTTATTCAGCATCATACATGTTATTCATCATCGTACGTGTTACACACCATCATAAGTGTTATTCAGCATCATACGTGTTACACACCATCATATATGTTACACACTATCATGCGTGTTATTCAGCATCATATGTGCTACACACCATCATGTGTGTTAAACACCATCATGTGTATTACACACCATCATACGTGTTACACACCATCATACATGTTACACACCATCATACTTATTATACACCAACATACGTGTTACACACTATCATACGTGTTACACACCATCATAGGTGTTTCACACAATCATACGTTTTACACATCTTACGTGTTACACACCATCATATGTGTTATTCAGCATCTCACGTGTTACACACCATCATATGTGTTATTCATCATCGTACGTGTTACTCAGCATCATAAATGTTACACACCTTAATACGTGTTATTCAGCATCATGTGTTACACACCATCATAGGTGTTACACACCGAGTGTTATTCAACCTCATACATGTTATTCATCATCCTACGTGTTACACACCGTCATACGTGTTATTCACTATAATATTTGTTACACACCATCATATGTGTTATATACCATAATATCTGTTACACACATCATACGTGTTTCACACCATCATACATGTTACACACCATCATACGTGTTACACACCATCATATGAGTTATATACCATCATATGTGTTACACACCATCATACCTGTTACACACCATCATACGTGTTACACACCATCATACGTGTTACACACCATCATATGTGTTACATACCATCATACGTGTTACACACCATCATTCATGTCACATACCATCATACATGTTACACACCAGCCTACCATCATATGTGTTATTCATAATTGTACATGTTACATACCATCATATATGTTACAAACCATCATACATGTTACACACCAGCACACCATCATACATGTTACACACCATCATGCATGTTACACATCGTGCACACCACCATACGTGTTACACACAAGCACACAGGTTACACACCAGCATACGTGTTACATACCATCATACGTGTTACACACCATCATTCATGTCACATACCATCATACATGTTACACACCAGCCTACCATCATATGTGTTATTCATAATTGTACATGTTACATACCATCATATATGTTACAAACCATCATACATGTTACACACCAGCACACCATCATACATGTTACACACCATCATGCATGTTACACATCGTGCACACCACCATACGTGTTACACACTAGCACACGGGTTACACACCAGCATACGTGTTACATACCAGCATACGTGTTACACACCATCATTTGTGTTACACACCATCAAATGTGTTACGCACCAGCATAGCATCATATGTGTTACACACCATCATATGTGTTACACACCATCAAACGTGTTACATGCCATCATATGTGCTATTCATCATCGTAAGTGTTACACACCATCATAGGTGTTACACACCATCACTTATGTCATTCATCATCATACATGTTACACACATCATACGTGTTATTCAGCATCACACGTGTTACACACCATCATACATGTTACACACCATCGTATGTGTTATTCATCATCGTACGTGCTCCTCAGCATCATACATGTTACACACCATCATACGTGTTATTCAGCATTACACTTGTTAAACACCATCATATGTGTTATTCATCATTGTACGTATTACTCTGCATCATACATGTTACACACCGTCATACGTGCTATTCAGCATCATATGTGTTATTCAGCATCTTATGTGTTACACACTATCATACGTGTTACACCATCATACGTGTTATTCAGCATCATACATGTTATTCATCATTGTACGTGTTACACACCATCATAAGTGTTATTCAGCATCATACGTGTTACACACCATCATATATGTTACACACCATCATACATGTTATATACCATCATACAGGTTGCACACCATCATATGTGCTACATACATCATATGTTTTACACACCATCATGTGTGTTACACACCATCATACGTGTTACACACCATCATACGTGTTACATACATCATACGTGTTACACACCATCATACATACATATTACGCACCATCATACATGTTACACACTATCATATGTGTTACACACCATCATAGGTGCTACACACAATCATACGTTTTACACACCATCATAGGTGTTACACACATCATATGTGTTACACACCATCATATGTGTTATTCATCATCATACATGTTACTCAGCATCATACATATTACACATCATAATATGTGTTATTCAGCTTCATATGTGTTACACACCATCATAGGTGTTACACATCATCATAGATGTAACACACCATCATAGGTGTTACACACCATCATACGTGTTATTCAGCATCATACGTGTTTCACACCATCATACGTGTTATTCGTCATCATATGTGTTACGCACCATCATATGTGTTACAACTCATCATTGATGTTACACACCAGCACACCATCATATGTGTTTGTCTTACTTGCATGTGTTTTTATTCAGCATCATACGTGTTACATACCATCATACGTGTTACATACCATTATACATGTTACACACCATCATGCATCTTACATACCATCATACATGTTACACACCAGCCTACCATCATATATGTTATTCATAATTGTGCTTGTTACATACCATCATATATGTTACACACATCATATGCATTACACACCAGAACACCATCATACGTGTTACATCCTAGGATATGTGTTAAACACAATCATACGTGTTACACACCAGCATACGTGTTCCACACCAGCATACGTGTTATGCACCAGCATACGTGTTAAACACCATTATACTGTTACACACCAGCATACGTGTTACACATCATCATACCATCATATGTGTTACACAGCATCATACGTGTTACACAGCATCATATGTGTTGCACACCTTCATATGTGTTAAACACCAGCATATGTGTTACACACCATCATACGTGTTACACACGTGCTCATTACTGATACAGCCTCCTCTGCTTGGCAAGATTTGTCCAAATCCACCTCTTCAGCCACATTGACTGGATTCACCCGTTACCAGTGTCTCCTCGTGGCCTCCTTCGAAAAGTTCTTGGATATCAGGTGAAGTTAGGATGAGCATATCGGCTTCCTGAATAATCTTCCCTGGGGATCCCGGCTCCATTTTTGCTGTATTTCCGTAACAAGCCTGCAACTTACGCAGTTTTCAATCATTGCAGAATGCTCACAATGAAGAGCTACTGTTTTCACCGAACCCATCTCTCGTCCCCTGAGTTTCACAGTGCACACGTAAGTTACGATATCCGGAGACATAGGTGATGGTGCATCTGCAGCTGGGATTATTCCCCTTATAATTCGCTGCATCTCCGGATCCACCTCATATCCTGACTCTACGATTGGTTTATTCTCTGTCTGAAACTGCTGGTTCATCCTTGCTCTTTATCAGTGTAGCTGTCAGTCTGGTCAGAATCATATGAAGCTGTTTAGGGCTGCAACTAACGATTATTTTCATAATCAATTAATCTGTCGATCATTTTTTCGATTAATCGGTTTGTTATTGTTTAGCTATTTAACCTATACAAGTGATGAATACATTTCAGTTAAGAAAAAGAAAAACATAAGAGAATTGTGCAGTTGACTGCAATCTATTTTATTGTACATGAACACAGTCAGCGGTGTAAAATGAGCTAAACAGTGCTCCCATACTCGTGAGGTTTTAGTCCGGGATTTCTCTTGTTTTGTCGCTTCTATTTTTCTTCCGTATTTCTTCTTGATCCGCCATCTCTCACAGCAAGATGAGCGTCAGTAACGTGATACGTCATGAAAACCGAGGGCACTTATTGGCTCATTTCTTCTTCTACGGCTCCACTGGTAGATCAGTGGCTCATTACTGCCACACACTGGGGACAAATTTAACAGATTGTAACCGATGTCAGATTGTGGTAAAAAATAGACTTTATGCGGTAAGATATGATTATTAAACAACTAATCGATGACTAAAAAAGTTGTTAACTATTTTAATAATCGATTATAATCGATTAAATCGATTAGTTGTTTCAGCTCTAAAGCTGTTAGTTCAGGACTCCCACTTTTTAACAGAACTTACTGGGGGAGGGATGATGTCACCACTTCCTGCCCTTTCTGATTGTCTTGTTGTTCTGTTGACTAGGTCCTTTTTCTCTGTTCAGCTGTCTCTTCTCATATCTGCAGGCTAAGACCATTCCTATTAACAAAATAGCTTCCTGCTGCTATCCCCTTTATGCTTCTGAGACGAGAACATCTGCAAAACAGAAGCATAAAAATCAGCAGGAAGTGAAAGTGCCCTGCTCTAACTAATTTGCGTCAGACCTGGGACCAGCCTACTACGTGATATCTTAGTATACGCAGTCCCATAAGTCTTTGGCCAATAATCAGCTCCGTCTATCGCTTCTATCAATGTCAGCTGATAAGGCATGAACTTATGCTCTGCCCCTGGTCCAAGGCTCTTTAGCTCAACCAGACATGAGGTCAAATGTTTACATATTCTTGGGGGCTCCTGAACAGACAACCCCGTATGCCAGTCAAGGTTACCTGATAAATAGGTTCCCCATCGTTCATCTTTATATTCTTGGCCCACTCCTATTTGTGTACCTGCTTCCCATGCATCAGCCAGCGCCCCAAACTGCTGTCCTAATATCAAACTCTTAATAGACTCGAAGCAGGATCGAGCTTGAAGCGTCTCTAGTCCCTTTTCTCTAGTCTTGTGCTTGATTACAAATGGCTAAGCCTCCACCCATAAGTCCCTAACTGTTTTTACCTGGCTAGGGTCCCTGAGTAGCTCTCCCACATAAAACAGGCTGGGTTTGCATGTTGGTAAGCAGGTAGTCAAAACGCCATTTTTTATAAAGCAGCACCCATCTTTGCTTTCGCCTCCATGGGTGCACTGACAGACCTGCCATGAGCGGATGCTGGGTTCTTGTCTCAAGCAGGTCCTGCAAAAACAAATTTTAATTGGGGCAGAGAGTTCCAATGCTCCCAGGTGTAAGTTCGTCCCCCTTTCCAGGTGGCACGGCTTCTCCTCCTGGAGCCCCGACCACTTAATTAAGGAACAATGAGTTCCATACATAATCCATGTTCCCGGAATCCAACCCCTCCATTGAGCATAGCAGTACCCAGCTGGGGAAGTTGTGAAACTAGGAAACATGGCCACCTTACAGGTTGTGACAGAACTCCCCCTAGACACCATAATGAGGCCGGTGTTGACCAGGTTCGGGCTACCCATTCCAGCACTAGGATTTAATCCAGCCATGAGTTCTAATTAAGTAGTTTCATCTGTGAATTTATCTTATCACTTGATTAGGGTGAACGCGCATACCAGATTCAGTTAAAACCACGTTTCCAGTTACATTCTGTATCTGATGTGGTCCAATCACGTTATGCTTAATGCAATTTCCTTTCTGGTTCGGTCCTCTTTTGACCCACATCGTTTGCCTCTTTATTTCTCCGGTTACAAATCTCACGTTAGGGAGAATATTTTCCGGCTTTATCTGTCATGGCTGGTTAAGAGCTTTATTATTTTTTATTTATTTATTTGTTTTTACATTTTATTTATAATTTTTATTTTTTCCTAGTCTATCCTTGGCTTTTCTCGCGTCGGAATGCCTTTGTTTCTTTCTACCTTTTCTTTCACTTAGTCCTCCGTTCTCCCTATCTCGTCCTTTTTTTTAGAGATGGTGTGGATTTTCACTTACTCCAAGGTTATAAGCTTACAAGGTTCATGGTGCGCAAGCTTTGTCAGCCTAGAAACAGTTCTTTTTCGGTGAGTCCAGTATCTAGTATTTACCTTCACTCAAGCCCCGCCGTTGAGCGCCATGTAGCGAGCGTCCACTTAGTGGTTTCATTAGAATACGCTGCTTTTTCAGGGAAGTTGAGGCCGCGGCGAGTTTTATTGTACAGACCCTGGTTTGGACTCCCTATTAGAACTTGTATTCTATTTTAAGGTGGAATGGAATAGCCGTACTTGTTTTCCTGTGACAACACACTCTTCTTGTAGGTACCCGTTACTCAGCGGTTTTGAGTACTAGGGCAAGAGTTACTGGAGGCCAGCGCAGCTGACTATTATTTGGGTCCTATCAGGATTAATTTGCGCCTCTGTCAGCATATGTGGGTGGTGGAAACTAGAAAATGATTCCTGTTAGGTGATCAGGCTAACATGGATTTATCAATTAATCTAATTGATCCACCCTTTGAAATGGTTCCTTCCCACGCTGGCCAGAGACTTTTTCACACATGCCGAATAGAGCCTGTTTGAACCAACTAACCATTATGGTTTATTACCCTTAGGATGTCCCGCTACAATAGGGAGGAGGAGAGGCTAAGCTCTCATTACCTAAGGTGTCTTTTCTTATCTGTCACAACCTGAAACAAGTCCTGAAGTATAGGTACAAGCAATAAGGTGGCTTACCTTTGCTACCAGGTCTGGTCGGGGCTCCCACTCAAAGGCCAAAAGAGTCCTTTAAGAACTGAGAACGAGGATTCTTTTTCCAAAAATTTTATTTCAAAATCAAAAAATGCAAAAAGAGTAAAGCTAAGACTAAATATCCTCTTACGAGGATGCTGCTTCTACAACTCCTCTACAACTCAACACTACACACACTCGCAAACTACTTCTAACTGCTCTTATATATCATTCTAAAAACTGCAAAGCAAAGCATTTTCCATTGTATAGCATTTTCATGTTGCAAGCACTTTTCAGAGTGAAGCAATATGCATTACATATATCAGTCAATCACAAGACAGCCAAACAATGTGATCATTTTAATTTGTAAGATGGTTTCAGGTTCACCCAAAGTTCAAACTTCCCCAGGAGGACTTCACATCCTGTGATGCTTCCTTCAGTTGGTCCACTTCTCGTTTTCACCTGCCTCGATTCCACTCGCATCCGCAGGCTCCCGCTTATCTTTGCTTCCCTTGTGACTTCTCCCATTGTGATCTCTTCCTTTGTGATCTCCTTTATTACCTCCTGTGGTTCTGGCATGCGGGGGCTTGCAACATTACACTCCATCATACATGTTACATGCCATCATACATGTTACACAGCAATTTACATGTTACACACCATCATACATCTTACACAGCATTATACATGTTACATGCCAGCATACATGTTACACACATCATACCTGTTACACACCATCATACATGTTACACACATCATACCTGTTACACACCATCATACATGTTACACACATCATACCTGTTACACACCATCATACATGTTACACACCATCATACATGTTACACTCCATCATACATGTTACACAGCATCATTCATGTTACACACCATCATGCATATTACACACCATCATACATGTTACACAGCATTATACATGTTTCATGCCATCATACATGTTACATGCCATCATACATGTTACACACATCATACATGTTACACACCATCATAAATGTTACACAGCATCATACATCTTACACAACATTATACATGTTACACACCATCATACATGTTACATGCCATCATACATGTTACATGCCATCATACATGTTACACAGCATCATACATGTTACACACCATCATGCATCTTACACAGCATTATACATGTTACATGTCATCATACATGTTACATGCCATCATACATGTTACACACATCATACATGTTACACACCATCATACATGTTACACACCATCATACATCTTACACAGCATTATACATGTTACACACCATCATACATGTTACATGCCATCATACATGTTACACAGCATCATACATGTTACACACCATCATGCATATTACACACCATCATACATGTTACACACCAATATACATGTTACACATCATCATACATGTTACACACCAATATACATGTTACACACCATCATACATGTTACACAGCATTATACCTGTTACACTCCATCATACATGTTACACACATCATACATGTTACACAGCATTATACTTGTTGCATGCCATCATACATGTTACACACCATCATACATGTTACACAGCATTATACATGTTGCATGCCATCATACATGTTACACACATCATACATGTTACACACCATCATACATGTTACACAGCATCATACATCTTACACAGCATTATACATGTTACACACCATTATACATGTTGCATTATACCTTTTACACGCCATCATACATGTTACACACCATCATACATGTTACACACCATCATACATCTTACACAGCATTATACATGTTGCATGCCATCATACATGTTACACACCATCATACATGTTACACAGCATTATACCTGTTACACTCCATCATACATGTTACACACATCATACATGTTACACAGCATTATACATGTTGCATGCCATCATACATGTTACACACCATCATACATGTTACACAGCATTATACATGTTGCATGCCATCATACATGTTACACACCATCATACATGTTACACACCATCATACATCTTACACAGCATTATACATGTTGCATGCCATCATACATGTTACACACCATCATACATGTTACACACCAATATACATGTTACACATCATCATACATGTTACACACCAATATACATGTTACACACCATCATACATCTTACACAGCATTATACATGTTGCATGCCATCATACATGTTACACACCATCATACATGTTACACGCCATCATACATCTTACACAGCATTATACATGTTGCATGCCATCATACATGTTACACACCATCATACATGTTACACACCAATATACATGTTACACATCATCATACATGTTACACACCAATATACATGTTACACACCATCATACATGTTACACAGCATTATACCTGTTACACTCCATCATACATGTTACACACCATTATACATGTTACACACCATCATACATCTTACACAGCATTATACATGTTGCATGCCATCATACATGTTACACACCATCATACATGTTACACACCAATATACATGTTACACATCATCATACATGTTACACACCAATATACATGTTACACACCATCATACATGTTACACAGCATTATACATGTTGCATGCCATCATACATGTTACACACCATCATACATGTTACACACCAATATACATGTTACACATCATCATACATGTTACACACCAATATACATGTTACACACCATCATACATGTTACACAGCATTATACATGTTGCATGCCATCATACATGTTACACACCATCATACATGTTACACGCCATCATACATCTTACACAGCATTATACATGTTGCATGCCATCATACATGTTACACACCATCATACATGTTACACACCAATATACATGTTACACACCAATATACATGTTACACACCATCATACATGTTACACACCATTATACATGTTACACACCATCATACATGTTACACAGCATTATACCTGTTACACACCATCATACATGTTACACACCATTATACATGTTACACGCCATCATACATGTTACACAGCATTATACATGTTGCATGCCATCATACATGTTACACACCATCATACATGTTACACACCATCATAAATGTTACACAGCATCATACATCTTACACAGCAATATACATGTTACACACCATCATACATGTTACATGCCATCATACATGTTACACACCATCATACATGTTACACAGCATTATACATGTTGCATGCCATCATACATGTTACACACCATCATACATGTTACACACCAATATACATGTTACACATCATCATACATGTTACACACCAATATACATGTTACACAGCATCATACATGTTACACAGCATTATACCTGTTACACAGCATTATACATGTTACATGCCATCATACATGTTACACACCATCATACATGTTACACAGCATTATACCTGTTACACACCATCATACATGTTACACACCATCATACATGTTACACACCAATATACATGTTACACATCATCATACATGTTACACACCAATATACATGTTACACACCATCATACATGTTACACAGCATTATACATGTTACACACCATCATACATGTTACACACCAATATACATGTTACACATCATTATACATGTTACACACCAATATACATGTTACACACCATCATACATGTTACACAGCATTATACATGTTGCATGCCATCATACATGTTACACACCATCATACATGTTACACAGCATTATACATGTTGCATGCCATCATACATGTTACACACCATCATACATGTTACACACCAATATACATGTTACACATCATCATACATGTTACACACCAATATACATGTTACACACCATCATACATGTTACACAGCATTATACATGTTGCATGCCATCATACATGTTACACACCATCATACATGTTACACACCATCATACCTGTTACACACCATCATACCTGTTACACACATCATACCTGTTACACACCATCATACCTGTTACACACCATCATACATGTTACACACCATCATACATGTTACACAGCATTATACATGTTGCATGCCATCATACATGTTACACACCATCATACATGTTACACACCAATATACATGTTACACACCATCATACATGTTACACAGCATTATACCTGTTACACTCCATCATACATGTTACACACCATTATACATGTTACACACCATCATACATCTTACACAGCATTATACATGTTGCATGCCATCATACATGTTACACACCATCATACATGTTACACGCCATCATACATCTTACACAGCATTATACATGTTGCATGCCATCATATATGTTACACACCATCATACATGTTACACACCAATATACATGTTACACATCATCATACATGTTACACACCAATATACATGTTACACATCATCATACATGTTACACACCAATATACATGTTACACTCCATCATACATGTTACACACATCATACATGTTACACACCATCATACATGTTACACACCATCATATATGTTACACAGCATTATACCTGTTACGCAGCATTAGGCTGTTTGTGTTCAACATGTGGTGTCTTTCACTCATTACATCTCTTTGGTTTTCAGGAGCTGGTGCTGATCCAGGCTTATAAGAAGTGTCTGAGCGCACTAAGTCATTGCCTGGGTGGCCTGCCTGATGGTGACCAGCCAATCAGCTTGAGTCTGGCTGGACATTCTGTGGACACGTTCAGGTACCAGGTGTCTCAGGAAAAAGTCTCCATACACCTCCCTGTCTGTAGGCTGCTGGCAGGTAAACATGGAAGAGCAACATGAACATGTATTGCATGCTGTGGACTGGTATGTTAACTAGTGCTGTGTGTTGTATCCTCTCAGGACTCCATGTTCTCCTTAGCAGAACAGAGGTGGCATCTCGGGTCCCTGAACAGCTGCCACTGGTCAGTAACATGCTCTAGGTGATAGTTGGTTCTCTGATTCCTGGTGTGGTCCCTCTGGAAGCTGCAGAAACTCCTTTCAGAGCTGATCACATTGATGGAGGCTTTGGACAGAGTCAGTGATCAGATTAGTTCTAAACACAGATTTAGATGATGACCTGTAAATACGGCATAAATGAGTACACCCCACTACATTGCTCAGAAAAGCTTTACTTTTCTTTCAGAATCAACATTTTCCATCATTTACCTAACTACAAAATACTCCCATGAATGTGGGCCATTGATTTTAAACAAGATTTGTTAATTTTCACACACAAAAAAGAAATTTTCCTAACAAGTCCATTCAAGCCCATGTTACAAAAATGAGTTCACCCTAGTTATAGTCTTAGGAGAAATGCCACACTTGAAGTCTCTTTCCGGAGCATTTCTCTTATCCGATGGCACCATCTAGTAGCTGACAAGCATATCACACAAATAATTTCTTCTTCCATTTTTAAGATGGTGACCTCACGTTTCTTGTTTATTTATGTCCTTCTTTAGCCGACAAACGGATGTAAAACATGTTGTTTTACAAGTATTAATCTCATGTCATGTTGTGTTCACATATACCGTAAATCCTCTAATACAGGCCCGGGCCTTTATTTACTCAAACCCATCCTGGTTCAGGCTTTCATTGGAAGGAGGCCAGAATTAGAGGCAAGCCTTTATTTCAATTTGAGCAAAATAAACTACCAGTAGAATGAATAAAAACAAGATTTTGTGTGTATTTGAACCTTTAAAACACCAGATTTGTTTATTGAAAATGTTCAGTTAACATTGTACGTACGTATGCATATAGAACATTTACAACAAACACCGTTGTTTCAGACTAAATCCCAGTATGGTAGCAAACGTAGCAAACGTGCCGGTAGTGCATTGTAAACACTTGGTGATAATTAGGTTTTTGATTCACAAAAAATGGCAACAGACACTGTACGGCTCCAAAGTTTAACCGTTCATGTCTCGTTTGGTTAGAAGTACAAAATAAAATCCTCCAACTGTTTAATACTCATCCTCCCCAGTTCCACAGTACAACACTGAGTTAACTGCTAACAACATTAGCACTCTACAAGCTAGTTGCGGTGAGGACACGTGAAAACAGTAACTGTTTACCTGCTGCGTTTCTAAGCTGTTCAATAAAACGCCACAAAAATCTTTAGTAAACCCTTAACTGTGATGAAGTGATCATTGCTAACTGTAGCATTTTCTGTCCCTGGTAATCTTGCAGCCGGAGATTATGATTCACTATTCCATCTTCTTTCAGTAAGTCCTTTGTGGCGTACTACTTTAGGGACATGAAAAAAAATGAAGCTTTTTTTCCTTTTGTCCCGAACACATTTTTTACACCCAGTCAACAAAGTAAAGAAAGCCTGGGGCAAGTCAAGAGGTCACACAGGAAGTGCTGTGCCACTGAGCGCTTCTTGGAAAGTCACGCGATAGTCACAACATCACGCGGGACTTGAGAACGTGAAGCAGGAAGTGACTATTGTTTATACATGATCAGACTTGCCATCGTGTTTTGTGAGACTAATTCATTAACAGTGGGTAAGTACGCTATTTATTAAAATATTTTAAGATCAATTGTACTTGAGAGTTTTCAAAACTGCCGCTGGGTTTGTGCCGTAAAGCCAGCCACTATTAGAAACCGGCCTTTATTTACCCCCGCTAACAGCGACACCAGCTAATGTAGGAGACCCGGCTGGTAATGGAATCCAGGTCAATATTAGAGGATTTACAGTATTTATATTTTAGAGACTTACTTGTCCATGAAAAGTTCATCAACTCTGCATCAGCCGAGGTATTCCTTACTTTTGAAGCAAATAAGCTGTAGTCTAACGCTATTGGTTAGATCTGGTCGGCGCTCTATTGCACGAAGCTCTGTGGGGCAGGGGGCGTGCTTAGCAACAAAAAAAAAGATGTATTGCTTACATTACATCACAGTACATGATAAGATGATCACTTTTACGGTTTTCTGACCAATCATACATAGTTTCTGAAAGGGGAAAACTCCGGAAAGATACTTTAAGACTACACAATTCAAATTAACAGACATTCAACCACAGGTGAGTCTAATGCTTCATGTAAGAGGTGTCCAGCAGACAGGTGACTATAAAAGGACATTACTTAAAGAAAAGTCCTTCCCATTTCATGCTGTCACCAACAGCTCCTCATGGAAGAGAAATGTCACAACATCTGAGAAAGGAAATCATTTGTTTACACAAACAGGTGAGGGCTACAAGAAGATCAGCAAAGCTTTACACATCAGAGTCCTGTAGCAACAGTAAGGCGCAACTATCTTACAGAGACGTCCAGGCCGTCCACAGAAGTTAACATCTGGACAGGAGCATCTTCTGATGAGAAGGGTTAGGGTTAGCAGTAGAAAGCCAGACTGGAGTGACCGTTTCCCGTGACAACATATGACGCACGCTGCAGAGGAATGGCATGCATGGGTATCGTCCATGAAGTAAGTCTCTCCTAGCTCACCTAGGATTAGCTAGGGCCCATGCTGAAAGAGATGAAGACTACTGGGTCTCTAGACCCTGGAGTGACGAGACAAACATCTCTGTTTTTGGAACTAATGGTTTCTATACTGTATGGCGTCGTGAAGGTGAGGATGTCAAAGAGAAATGCATGGTGCCTACAGTGAAGCATGGTGGTGGCGGTGTCCTCATGTGGGGCTGCATGAGTGCTGCTGGTGTTGGGGAGCTGCATTTCATTGATGGTATCATGAACTCAACAATGTCCTGCTCTACTGAAGGAGAAGATGCTGCCATCACTTACTGCACTTTTCCAACACGACAATGATCCAGAACACACATCTAAAGCTACCGTTGCATTTCTGAAGAAGGTCAGGGTGAAGGTGACTGAATGGGCAAGTATGTCTCCTGATCTGAACCCAATCCAACACCTGTGGGGAATTCTGAAGCAGCAAGTTGAGCATCACTCTCCATCCATCATCCAGGCTCTAAAAGAGGTTCTTCTTGGAGAATGGAAAAAGATAGATGTTGCAATATGTCGCCATCTTGTTCATTCCATGTCTAGAAGACTTGGTGCTGTCCTTGAAAACCATGGTGGTCGTACTAAATACTAGGTGTAGTAGTTTTTGTTGTGGGGTGTATTCATTTCTGCTTCAATCAGTTTATGTAAAACTGAAGCTTTTGTAAACCAAGTTATATTATTAACCTTAATTTCATGTTTTGGAGTTAAACACGTGTTCAGTAAAACCAGCCTTGTGAACATTCTGGATATTGTTCTTTTGTCCATTGAGCTGCTGATTTATTTATTTATTAACTTATGTTTTAGGAGGATAAAACCACTTGAGATGAAACGTCTCGTTTACGAGTGGGTCCTCCTACCTTAGAGAAATGAAATACAAGAAGACAGAGGTAGTACATTATAGCATGAAACAAACTCAATCAAAAAACAATTAACAAATGACAACTGAGAAAATTAATGAATAGATAAAACTAAAGAAAAACTGGACAAAAAAATACTTAAAATAAATTAAAAATTGAGTGAAATTGTCGTCTGGCATCTATAGAAAGCCATGCAACACGATCATACATTTGACAGTGGTGTGATTAAAATCCTACTTTTTGAAGGGGGTATACTTATTTATGCTGAGCGCTATCTGTTGCCCACAGACACTGAAGTACTGATCTGAGACTCAAACTGACTAATGTATTCAACAGGTGTTTCTAATCAATAAGATCCATTGATTCCTGTTTCGTGTGTCCTCAGAGTGAGCTCTGCCCTCACCTCCTGATTGAACTCCCCCTGCGCTGCCTGGTGCTCTGTGCCCAGGTTCATGCTGGGATGTGGAGAAGGAACGGATTCTCATTGATCAATCAGGTTATTGTGCACCTGAAGATCAATAGTTCCCTTATTCAGAGTTCAGCTGTCAGTAAACAAGTGTTGTTGTTTATTCTTTCAGATCTATTATTATCACAACGTCAAGTGCAGAGTGGAAATGTTTGACAAAGATATTGTCATGCTGCAGGTACAGCTGGTCTGCTCAGGTTCTACTTTCTAACAAATCTCATAATCTACTACTGACTTCTACCACTACTCTACTGACATCATTCAGATCAGATTTGTTATTGCTTCTTGATATATTTCTGATTCTACTCTAAATCTAATGAACACGTTGGTTCTTTGGTGCAGGCGGGTGCTTCCATGATGGATCCAAACCACTTCTTGATGATCGTTTTGAGCAGATTTGAACTTTTTCACATTTTTAGCTCTACTGACATCAGGAAGAGATACAGAGAGGCCAATAAGGTCAGTGCTGAGCCAGCTGATGTTCTGCTGATCACTAGCAGGAGGTAGTGTCCCAGGCATTCAGATGAGTTCTGACCTACTTATGTACTCCACAGGACCTGGTCCAGCAGAACACGCTGATTGAGGAGATGCTTCACCTCATCATCATGATTGTTGGTGAGCTTGTTGGTGCTGCTGCAAATCATCAGGTTCACATTCTACAGGTGGAACAGTATGACCAGTTCAGAAATCATTGTGGTTGTGTTCATATGTTACAGGTGAGCGTTATGTGGTGGGCGTTGGCCAGGTTGAACCTTTAGATGAAGTCAGAAGAGAAATCATTCATCAGCTTTCAATCAGACCAATGGCTCACAGTGAGCTGGTGAAGGCTTTACCAGAAAATGTGAGATGTTTACCTCTGTGTTACCTGTGTGTTTACCTCTGTTACCTGTGTGTTTACCTCTGTGTTACCTGTGTGTTTACCTCTGTGTTACCTGTGTGTTTACCTCTGTGTGTTTATTGTGTTTATTCGCTTAGCAGACGCTTTTATCCAAAGCGACTTACAATTTATAACCTAAGGGCATGTTGTGATCTGTGTGTGTTACCTGTATGTTTCCCCTGTGTGTTACCTGTGTTACCTCTGTGTTTCCCTGTGTGTTACCTGTGTTTCCCTGTGTGTTACCTGTGTTGCCTCTGTGTTTCCCTGTGTATTACCTGTGTGTTTCCCTGTGTGTTACCTGTGTTTCCCTGTGTGTTACCTGTGTTTCACTGTGTGTTTCCCTGTGTGTTTCCCTGTGTGTTACCTCTGTGTTATCCTGTGTGTTTCCCTGTGTGTTATCCTGTGTGTTATCTGTGTGTTTCCCTGTGTTACCTGTGTTTCCCTTTGTGTTACCCCTGTGTTTCCCTGTGTGTTACCTCTGTGTTTCCCTGTGTTACCTGTGTTTCCCTGTGTGTTTCCCTGTGTGTTACCTGTGTTTCCCTGTGTGTTACCTGTGTGTTTCCCTGTGTGTTACCTGTGTGTTTCCTTGTGTGTTACCTGTGTGTTTCCTTGTGTGTTACCTGTGTGTTACCTGTGTGATTCCCTGTGTGGTACCTGTGTGTTTCCTTGTGTGTTACCTGTGTGTTTCCTTGTGTGTTACCTGTGTGTTTCCTTGTGTGTTACCTGCGTGTTACCTGTGTGATTCCCTGTGTGGTACCTGTGTGTTTCCTTGTGTGTTACCTGTGTGTTACCTGTGTGTTTCCTTGTGTGTTTCCTTGTGTGTTACCTGTGTGTTTCCTTGTGTGTTACCTGCGTGTTACCTGTGTGATTCCCTGTGTGGTACCTGTGTGTTTCCTTGTGTGTTACCTGCGTGTTTCCTGTGTGATTCCCTGTGCGTTACCTGTGTGATTCCCTGTGTGTTACCTGTATGTTTCCCCTGTGTGTTACCTGTGTGTTTCCTTGTGTGTTACCTGTGTGTTTCCTTGTGTGTTACCTGCGTGTTACCTGTGTGATTCCCTGTGTGTTACCTGTGTGATTCCCTGTGTGTTTCCCCGTGTGTTTCCCTGTGTGTTACCTCTGTGTTATCCTGTGTGTTATCCTGTGTGTTTCCCTGTGTGTTATCTGTGTGTTTCCTTGTGTGTTACCTGTGTGTTACCTGTGTGATTCCCTGTGTGTTACCTGTGTGTTATCCTGTGTGTTTCCCTGTGTGTTATCTGTGTGTTTCCTTGCGTGTTACCTGTGTGTTACCTGTGTGTTACCTGTGTGATTCCCTGTGTGTTACCTGTGTGATTCCCTGTGTGTTACCTGTATGTTTCCCCTGTGTGTTTCCTTGTGTGTTACCTGTGTGTTTCCTTGTGTGATTCCCTGCGTGTTACCTGTGTGATTCCCTGTGTGTTACCTGTGTGTTTCCTTGTGTGTTACCTGCGTGTTACCTGTGTGATTCCCTGCGTGTTACCTGTGTGATTCCCTGTGTGTTACCTGTATGTTTCCCCTGTGTGTTACCTGTGTTATCCTGTGTGTTATCCTGTGTGTTTCCCTGTGTGTTATCCTGTGTGTTTCCCTGTGTGGTTACCTGTGTGTTTCCCTGTGTGGTTACCTGTGTGTTACCTGCGTGTGACCTGTGTGATTCCCTGTGTGTTACCTGTATGTTTCCCCTGTGTGTTACCTGTGTGTTTCCTTGTGTGTTACCTGTGTGTTTCCTTGTGTGTTACCTGTGTGTTACCTGCGTGTTACCTGTGTGATTCCCTGTGTGTTACCTGCGTGTTACCTGTGTGATTCCCTGCGTGTTACCTGTGTGATTCCCTGTGTGTTACCTGTATGTTTCCCCTGTGTGTTACCTGTGTTATCCTGTGTGTTTCCCTGTGTGTTATCCTGTGTGTTTCCCTGTGTGGTTACCTGTGTGTTACCTGTGTGTTTCCTTGTGTGTTACCTGTGTGTTTCCCTGTGTGGTTACCTGTGTGTTACCTGTGTGTTTCCTTGTGTGTTACCTGCGTGTTACCTGTGTGTTTCCCTGTGTGTTACCTGTATGCTTCCTCTGTGTGTTACCTGTGTGTTTCCTGTTTGCCTGTGTTTAATTGTGTCCTCTGTCTGATTATGGACTGTCTATTTCAGGGAAATAAGGAGACGGGTCTGGAGAGAGTCATCGACAGTGTGGCTTCATTCAAGTTAGTTTCTGTTCCTCACCTTAAAAGCACCAGCTTAACAATCCGCAGGACACCAGAAGTATACTGATGAATCACCTGTACAGCTGTGGAGTCGTAGACCTGGCCTCGGTACTGACTGTAGTTCTCTGTCCACAGGAAACCAGGTGTGACTGGTAGGGGTCTGTATGAGCTTCGTCCTGAGTGGAACAAGCACTTCAACCTTTACTACCACCATTATAGTAGAGCTGACCAGTCCAAGGTACTCACACCAGTGGGAATGGGTGGTTCATTCAGGCTTGGTCCTGTCGTGTTAATGCTGTTTGCTGTTTCAGGCTGAGGAAGCTCAGAGGAAGTTAAGAAGACAAAACGGAGAGGATACAGGTAACCCAAGCTTCCTGTGTTATTTACAGGAGTTTATGTCACACCTGGTCACCATAGTAACTTGTGTGTGTATTTTGCAGCCCTGCCACCCCCACTCCCTCCACCTCTGTGTCCACTTTTTGCCAGCCTGGTGAACCTGCTGCAGTGTGACGTGCTGCTTGCTGTACAGGGTGCTGTGTTGCAGTGGGCCGTGGAGCCGAGTGGCGGCAGCTGGACTGAGTCGATGCTGCAGAGGGTGAGGAACCGAAAGCTCCTGATAGTTTACTGATGTTTTACTCGGATCAGTGAAACACTTCTGTTAATAACCACTCGAGGAGGCAATTCCTAAAGTTTAAAGGCCTGCAGGGGGCGCCTTTGTCCTCTGGTCCTGCAGCAACACTAAGACCTGTGTGTGTGTGTGTGTGTGTGTGTGTGTGTGTGTGTGTGTGTGTGTGTGTGTGTGTGTGTGTGTGTGTGTGTGGGGGGGTGGGGGGGGTGAGTGGGTGTGTTTATGTGGATGTGTGTGTGTGTGTGTGTGTGTGTGTGTGTGTGTGTGTGTGTGGTTGGGTGCACCTACAGGTCCTCCACCTGGTGGGCATGGCTCTACTGGAGGAGCAGCATCAACTGGAGAACAGCAGTACAGATGATGACGTCACCTTCAACTACGCCTCCAGAATCACACGTCAGCACACACACACACACACACGCGCATGTATGAGTAGTATACACTGTATTTGAGGGAGGAGGCTTAACATTGTGTAACATTTCTGACTTGTGTGTCAGCAGGTTGTGTGTGCTGACTCGTTCATCATACAGTTGTTTGTGTTTTCAGGTCCAGGTGAAGCTCCCAGTACCTCAGGAAGTGTTCTGGCTCTGTTGGAGAGTCTCCAGAACACTCCTCACCTGGAGGCACACAAAGACATGATCACCTGGATTCTGAAGGTACTACGCTGATACTAGTTCACATTCCTGTTCCTTCAGGCTGGAATATTCTTGCAGCAGGCTGCACAACATGTAGTACTGGAATATTCCACTAGGGGGCACAGTAGGGACTCAAAGAGATTTGCAGGGTACAACCAAAACAAACTGGCATCAATAAAACATCAGTAACAGGTTAACTTTTAGATCCTGACAGAAAAATACACAGCAACGATATCATAGATGGTTAGAGACTGCATGGCCATGCCAAGTATGCTTCGCTCGTTTTGTCAGCTCCCCCTACTGGTTACTTGCATATAGCGGCTTGTGAACACGTTGCCTTAGCTTCAGAAGACGTGCACAAACGAGGCTTCAAACAGATGCCTGTTACATGAGGCAGCTGAGACGAACATGCACACTCGTCATTAAAAGCAAGTATGTTCTGGTACTTAAAGTCGCTAGGGTAGGGCAGGAGGTCAGAGGACAATTGTGAGACTTTTCCTGGGATCACAATTAAATTCTTGCTGTCCAAAACTACAATGAAACGCCTATATAACAAAAAGAGATGATGCAGAGTGAGACACCTAGCTGTCGATGTGTTTGTGGGTGTGTAGATGGTGGGAAGCATCAAAACAATCAGAGAACGGACTTCATCCACATCCAGCATCACCATCAGCCTGGGACAAGGACTGGGGGAGGTAAGACATTACACGACTTCCAGTTTGTGTTTCCTGTTGCTGTCCAACGTCGTCTGTGGAGTTCTGCTTCAAAAGAGTGACTGCTTTAATCTTTGGGTTAATTATTTAGCTCTTTCCTGGTTGGTTGGGTGGGTGGGTGATTGCTGATGAGTTCTTTGGTATCTCTGTATGTATGACTTAGTGGATGAGTTGACTGGGTGGTGATCTCTCTTGCAGACAGTTAGGGACAAAGACAAGGCGGAGAGGAAGAGGAAAGCAGAGATGGCTCGGCTCCGTAGGGAAAAGATCATGGCTCAGATGTCTGAGATGCAGAAACACTTCATCAGCGAAAACAAGGAGCTGTTTCAGCAAAGCATGGAGGAGCTGGAGGCTTCGTCGTCCGCAGCTGAGTACAGGTACACCCTAACCCTGACCGTCTGTTCAGACTCAGCTCCATGAGCACACATCACTTCTGGATAATCTGGTGAGAACAGCCCGGCTCTGTGGCAGGCAACAGGTGCTGAGCAGGTACCTGTCAGTCATGGATCACCACTATAGGACACGTTTCCAGAGGAGCAGGTGTTGTCTGGCCTGCTCCACTCACTCACACTAAACTCCACAGCACCTGAACCTGTGCAATCTACTTACACCTGACTCTGAATCTATTATTAAACATCCATGAAGTGAATCCCTGCTGCTAGAACTGTGAACTTTCCTCGGGAATGGAGTTTCTGTCTGTTCAAGTGTTTTCTCCTCCCTTTCCAGTTCCCATAGTTCAGAGCTCACCTGTACCTCTCAGGTGTGTGTCGGACCCTGGAGGATGGGCAGAAGTGAGCGGCGTCAGCTGGTTGTTTGCATTTTGTGTCAAGAGGAACAGGACGTTAGAGGTCACGGCCGAGCGATGGTTCTAGCAGCGTTCATTCAGAGATCGACTGTTTTGTCTAAAAATCGCAGTCGAAATCTGCCTGTCCCAGGTGGGCGGAGCTTCAGTGACATTTTAAATACTCTGTCAGTGTTTCTGATGGTTAATGAAAATGTAAATGTTGGGTTGTTTCAGAGCATTACAATCCTCTGTTCATGCACCCTGACCTGTCCCTGGGCATCCACACAGCCAGCTGTGGACACATCATGCATGCCACCTGTTGGCAGAGGTGAGACACTGCAGCTTCACCCTGTCCAATCAGCAGCTATATGGACTTGACTAAACTCAACCTGTGTGTATTCAGGTACTTTGAGGCGGTGCAGCTAAAAGAGCAGAGACGTCAGCAGCGTCTTCGGGTTCACACCAGCTACGATGTGGAGAGCGGAGAGTTTCTGTGTCCGCTGTGTGAGTGTCTGAGCAACACAGTGATCCCTCTGCTACCACATGCCTCTCCACCTGACCACAGGTACACACACACATTCATTCACGTACACACACACACACACACACACACACACACACACACACACACACGATGTATACACACACATACTTGCACACACACACAAACAAATGTATACACACACACGCACACACACACACATGCATACTTGCACACACACACACACACACACAAACAAATGTATACACACACACACACACACATACATACATGTGCACGCACGTACACACACACACACACACATGCACACATAAACGCACGCACACATACGTACACATACACACTCACATGCACACACATACATACATACACACTCACATGCACACACATACATACATACACACACACATGCACACACACAAGGGCTGCAACAACAAAACAATAACATTTGAAGCAGCTTAACCACGTTGTTGTGTGTCGGTGAGGAAAAATAAAAACTACAGCAGCCGCAGAGTCATGCTGGTTTGAGCGTGTCACTGCTCGCTAGAGTTATATCAGCTGTCTGGAAGTTAGTTGGAAAACTTTCTCTTTCAGTCATGAACACATTACTGAGCAGTTAAAATCTCCATTTCTGGGCTTGAAGCCTGTAGTTTTTATTTTTCCTCCCCGACACACATCAACGTGGTCAAGCTGCTCAGACATGTTCACCAGCACAAACCTATGTGAGCACCTGTTGTCATCTAATGTTGTCATTATTATGATGAAGATGAACAAAACTCGACCCTTGCTGTGGAGACACTGAGTCCTGCAGCCTGAGATAGATCCTGTTTAACCACATTCCTAGAGAACAAATGCTTGCTGTGTGGAATGACTGATACCAAACTTCTCACAAACTACAGCAGCCCACAAACTTCATCCACCTTTAAGCCGGGCGTACACTGTGCGACTTTTTCACTTTTTTGAGCCGATTTTCCAGTCGTGCGAGAATCCACGACATCGGGGCGAGTTTTGCGCCGAGCGGTCGTGTAGTGTACAGGGGGTTACGAGAGGCGATTAACACCACGTGACCAGCTGCCGATCTGCAGTCGTGAGGTCGCACGGACTTCTGGCGTGTTTATTATTTCGCTCGTCCCTCGTGAGAGTATCGCACTGTTGAAGCGGCGCTGCGAGCAGCTGCGACCTAAAAAGTATCAGAACCGCTCACGGCGTGCGCGCAATCCTGCATCAACACCGCTCGCCCGCTATTTCCCTAATAACACACGCTGTTTGTTTTTGTTTCTACATGTTTTTTTTACTCACAAAGATTGTCAAGAAAGCGTGTTTGTCGTGTTCATGTCAAATTAAACTGATCACAAAACACAGATTTACTTTCTTTATTTCGTTTTACTCATCCAACCCCCATAAATCCCTGTGTGTCCTGCAGCACTCCCGAAGGACAACAGGCAAAACAAGACAAAAAAGTCTGACGTGTTGAGTAAAAACTGCATTTTTTAGCATATTTTTAGGGCCGATGTGTTGCTACCAGACGTACAGTGTGAGCAGTCAGGTCGCATCCGAGAACTGGGTCGTACAGTGTGAGCACATGACTCGTGAGATCTGCCCTGCGAGGAAGTCGTACAGTTTGAGCTGAAGCTGAACGCTGCGAGTGAAAAAGTCGCACAGTGTACGCCCGGCTTTAGTCAGGATCCTTCTCGCCTTGACCTGACCCTTTGTCTGTGGCTTGGACCATGGCTGGCCTGGTCAGAGCCTTTCACCATTTTTGGCTGGGGTTCTACTGGCTACTGTGTGGCCCTTCCTGGAATTCTGCTGGTCTCTGTCTGGCTTTCCATCATCTTCAGACTGGATTGATAGTCCAGTCGAGTTGGCTTGTGTGTGCTGAGCCTGCTTGGATCCAGGCTCTTTTATGGCTCCCATTACCTAGCCCTGCTGCAGTCACAAGGCCTGGTTCTGCTTTAACTTTTCTGGGTTTTCAGCCACCTGGAACTTGGACCGCGTGGCTTATCTTGTTGCCAAGTAGGTGCTAAATGCAACACGTACTGGGGACAAAGCCCTACATCGAGTCACTGACTGGTGTCGATGTCTTTACAGCAATCCTCATACTAAAGCTTGGTTTATGCTTGACACATCTACTTTCCGCTTGGTGATGCGGCTCACGGCTGGAACGCGCTTCACAACTCGCAGTGTTTATGGTTCATGCGGCTTGTCTCTGCGGTGAGCCAATATTCTCCCAAACTGAACGGGGCAGCATGGAGCTCTACAGCATGCATCCAACACTACACCATAGAAGTAAAAATTACTGTTGTTTACAACACGGCATTCCAGCATTTTTAACAGCGTGCTCGTCTTTTCCAACAGTGCGAGCTATTTCTCTCCAAGAATTATTAACTACATGTTGATCACGGTGATCTCTGAGAGCTGAATCATGCAAATGTCTGTATTTACGAACCTCTGCCATACTAGTTCTTGCCAG
Organism: Nothobranchius kuhntae; assembly: GCA_006942095.1. NCBI lineage: Eukaryota > Metazoa > Chordata > Actinopteri > Cyprinodontiformes > Nothobranchiidae > Nothobranchius > Nothobranchius kuhntae. Next base: position 782,148 of record SSNQ01034701.1, on the reverse strand, counting down.
TCCGCCATGTTTTTCCGCGTCCGACCGTCCGCGTGGTTAGAAAATTTCCTAGGTGCGCGGTGCAGAAAGTTTGGGCCGTGCGGAGGCGCAGTGGAGGGGCGTGGTTGTTAAAATGGGGCAATTTTGCCGCGCGGAGCCGTGCGAACCTCGCGAACGCGTCAAGCATAACCCAAGCTTAAGCAAGCTCACACAAAGAACCATTACTGATTATACACCTAAACCCAGCTTGGCCCTGCTGCATCCCCCAGAATCTGTCAGAGCCTTTCAACACCTTTCTGGAACCTAATTCCTGTGCATTTATTGCTCAAAAACATTATTCTGCTGACCTTGTGCTTTGTAAGAGGAATGTTAATGTTTTTCATAGCCTCGTTTTTTCTTTCTTTCTGTTTCAGACTTGAGACCATGTTGTGTTCACTTGGTGAATGTTAAAGCTTCTTTCCGGAGTATTTCTCTTATCCAATGGCACCATCTAGTGGCTGACAAGTGTATCACACAAAAACGCTGTTCCTCTGTTTTTTTAAGATGGCAACTTCACGTTTCTGTTTATAAATGTGCTTCTGTAGCCGACAAACAGAGCTAAAACACGTTTTACAAGTATTATTCTCATGTCATGTTGTGTTTTCATATGTTTATATTTTAGAGACTTTCTTGTCCTTGAAAAGTTCATCAACTCTACATCAGCCGAGGTATTCCTTAAATTTGAAGCGTCTAAGCGGTAGTCTGACACTATTGGTTAGTTCTGGTCAGCGCTCAGTTTCCTATTGCACGGAGCTCTGCCGGGCAGGGGGCGTGCTTAGCAAAAAAAAAGACGTATTGCTTATATTATATCACAGTACATGATGAGATAAATCACTTTTATGGATTTCTGACAAATCATACATAATTTCTGAAAGAGGAAAACTCCGGAAAGCAGCTTTAATATGCTCAGAATGAGGGATACTTATTATAAATTTGCGGCACTAATTCTCACTTAGCTGGGGATGCTGAAACACCACCAACTCACTTTTCTCAGATTTTTAACTTGTGGTCAAATCTGCTTGGAGAAGTATCCAACCTCAAACATTTTCTTGCTTTACACAATCTCACTCTCTGACTAAGCAAAACTCACCGCATGGATTCAGCGTATGTTATGGCTACCCCAAAATGTTGTGTGGAGAGCTACCGACCTATCTCTCCTCCCTTTTCAGTCTAAAATTATGGAAAGGGTGGCCTTCAAGCAGATCATAGAACACCTCTCACAAAATTGTCTGCTTGACCCTTACCAATCTGTGTTCAAAAATGGCAACTCCACTGAAATAGCTCTGTTAGCAGTGACAGAATCCATAAAAGAATCCAGAGCGACAGCCAAATCCTTAGTACTTCTGAGGACATCAGCTGCGTTGGACATTGTTAGCCATGGCTTCCTTTTGTCCATACTCTCTATTAGGGCTGGGCGATATGGCAAAAATAGAATATCACGATTTTTCCAATATTTTATCACGATTTCGATTTTATCACAATTTTTGATCCATGGATAGCATAACTTCAATTGCGTATTAAAGAAGAGAAACATTGAATAAATAAACATTTATTCATATTAGGGATAATCAACACAGTGCTAACGCACTTATATTTTAAACTCACACCAGAGATGATAAAAGCCCTGAGAGAAACAATTACAAAAATCAGTTTTTCTTGTTTTTCAAGTAACTTAACATAAATTAAAATCGTAAACATATTTAAAGTGCAAACATGTCAATTGCAAACGTATTGTGCAAACATTAACTTGTTCAAAATACTATGTAGCTCCCAGTTGCTCATGTAGTGGATAGTTGAGCTCAAATACGGCTCTGATGTGCGGCTGGACCAGAGATCGCTTGTGGTAGCAAATAACTGCGCATTCTGAATATTTTCTGCAACTCTCACTTTGCATTCAGCGTACATGCGTGGAATGGCGGTGTTTGAAAAATACTTGCGGCTGGAAAACTCGTTTTATCATTTTCTTAAATCCCACTCCTACTGTTCGCACAGGACACAAATCTTTAACCAAGTGGTACGTCACTGCATCTGTCACGCTGTTCCATCGTCTGCCATCTCTGTCATAAGGAGTGAGTTTTGTGAGTGTTTCTGTTAGCGTTTGCTGCCAGGAAGAAGCACTAGCTGCTGCCGCTGCAGCCGCAGGCGTTTTAGCTTTAGCTGCCAGCTGGCTCTCGTTGTATTGTTTGGGATGCCTTCTTTTCAAGTGATTAAACAAGTTTGTGGTGTTGCCATCACTTGCCTTGACGCTCTGCTTGCAAATGACGTTTCGCTGCTCTTTGTCATCTGGTGAAAAACCAAACCAGTTCCATATAACGGACGAGGCGTTCCTCTTCGGAACGAAAACCTCGTTGTCGCTCTCAGCCACGGCCGAAGCCATGTTTGTTCACACACAGGTGAAAACAAGCGGGGCACTAATATATTACTATGACTCACTCTGATTGGTTAAGGGTCAAATATAGGCGTGTCATTCGCCGGAGGTAAGTTCCCTTTTCATTCAAAGGCAGAATTTCAACAGCAGAGCTGTGAATCGTGATAAAAAAGGTCTCTCAAAAATGACAGACCGTCAGATGTTTAGATCGTAAAACGGTCAAAAATCGTCATATTGTGGGCATCACAGGGTAAGCGAACTCCTGGTTTGAATCATAACACACAGGATGGGCAATCTGTGTATGTTGGCTTGGTCAGTCTTCTGCTATTCACCATCTTGCCATAGGAGTCCCCAGGGCTCCGTACTATGACCTCTTCTCTTTGCCATGTACACCACCTCATCATATTCAATCACATGGCCTCTCCTAACACTGCTATGCTGACAACACCCAGCTCTATCTGTCATTCCCGCCAGACGACCACACAGTCTCTGCACGGATCTCTGACTGTCTTTCTGACATATCAAGATTAATGAAATCCCACCATCTCCAACTGAACCTCTCTAAAATTGAATTACTTGTCATCCCAGCGAATCCATCCATACGGCACCTCAATACAAAATGATTCCCTGTCTATGGCTCCTTCAAAGGCTGTTTGAAATTTGAGTGTTGTGATTGATAACCAGTTGACCTTTCACATTGCCTATGTTGCTCGTTCATGCCGCTTCACTCTTTATAACATACAAATGATCAGACTGTACCTAGCACAACATGCCACCCAGCTCCTGGTGCAACCAACTGCCATCTCCCACCTCAACTACTGCAATGCCCTTCTAACTGGTCTTCCAGCCTGTACTGTGAGACCTCTTCAAATGGTCCAGATTGCAGCGGTGTGTCTGGTCTTCAATCAGCCTAAAAAAGTACACGTCACCCCTTCGTTCATTGAGCTCCATTGGCTACTGCTAGCTGCACACATCAAATCGAAATCACTAGCACTAGTATACAAAGTCCTGGATGGCATGGCTCCCATCTACTTGAATCGTCTTGCAAAGGCTTACGTCTCGGCCCGGCCGCTCCGGTCATCAAGGGGTCGTCGGCTAGCAGTGCCTACACCACGGTCAGAACAATCCAGACTCTTTCCATATATCGTTCCAGAGATGTAAAATGACCTACCAAGCTCTTCCAGAACAGGGGCGTCCTTGTCGATTTTCACGAAACTACTGAAGACCCAGCTCTTCAGAGAGCATCTTTTAAACTTGCACCCTCCCAGCACCCGTCCCCCACTATACAGCACACTCTATTTTTGCTTCCCTATATGATTGATTCTGCTGCCTCACTTTCACCTAGGATTGACTGAATAGTGTTTGTTGTTAGACTCAAGGGCAACCTGCTGGCTTGATTATCACCTGTAAGTCGCTTTGGACAAAAGTGTCTGCTAAATACATAAACATAAAATGTAAAGTCAAACACACATTGATGATTGTCTCACTCTTACTATTATCTGGAAATGTACAAACCTTCAGAATGTGTTTTAAATCAACAGCTGCAGACATTGTAATCATTTTTGAAACTTAACTGACTAAATCCATAACTAATGAGGATTTTAACATAGCTGGATATAATGTTTATCACACAGACTGGTAGGGTTGGGCATCTTTTGTTTTTGAACGATTCTGATTCCAATTCCAATTCCTTGTTTGGATTCCGGTTCCTATCGATTCCTGATTCCCATTCTTTCAAGACATGACATGTTTTACATGAGCTAGCTAACCACAGGTCCTACTTGATGAAATAATCTTAACTTCAACATGAATTTTAATTCTATAAACAATAACATCACCTTCATTTAGATGGTGCTGCACACAGACAGCTGGTGTGATCAGCCTTGAAATGCTTTGTTCACATTTTGCAGATCACGTTTATTTTTCATGGAGAAATATTTGGCCGCAGATTCCTCTTCTGGTCGGCATTCTAGGAATCGAAATAAAAAAACTTTGAACGATTCCGGGAAAAACTAACAGTTTGTCCCAGCTCCAATCAATGCTCGATGCCCAACCCTACAGTCTGGGCAAACAAATGTGAGGGTGTAGCTATTTATATCGGATCAAGATTCAATGCATCAATAGTCTTGTCCAAGTCAAAACAAATGTGACCGACTAGCAGAGGCTTCAGAAGCTACATCTGACTGTTGACAAGTTCTGCTATAACGCTAACGCAGAAACACCGCAGTCGGGGGTTATTCACTAAAGCTGATTCAGCAGAGCTCCTTGTGGAACGTCACCAGCTGTCCAGGGCCTAGACCGGAAGTTAGTTTCTGTTTTAACCCACACCGATCACAAACATCAGGTTTTCATAAAATTGCAGCCGTGAAAATCCAAAAAACCCTTTTTCATCTGAGGTCTAAAACTTCTTTACACATGCTGTTCAAAGGGGTTTAGCATCTGGCCGATATCTTTAAAGATACGTTTTGATACCAAAAATGCGCTTATTTTTGAATGGGGTGGGGGGTGGGGTACATTATTTTAGGTTTGTATGAAAATAAGTCCAGGACTACAACAATCACCAAACCAGACACGGAGAAAAGTAGAGGGAAAATGGCTGTAGTTCAGCAAACTTCAAATCCTTCATTCAGGAGGAAAATCTGGCCATATGGTAAGTAGCTACGGTAGGGGAGAGGAGATTCTGTTGTAACGTCAAATATGCAACGTACCGATATCCGATGTGTAGTCATGCTGATTATGAAATTTTACAAGCTGATAAATCTCAAAGAATGTGACTAGAGTCATTGAAACACACATCATTACTCTTCATTTAAATTGAAATACAACATATGTGCGATCCAGGGTCTAAGGCAAAGCAGTTAGAAAATAGCTCCATTAGCCCCGTTGACTTGCTTTCATGTTTTTGTTCT
>SSNQ01034701.1:747097-764631 GCA_006942095.1 Nothobranchius kuhntae | reverse complement strand
GTGAGCAAGAATCCCAGAACCACACGGGGGGACCTGGTGAATGACCTGCAGAGAGCTGGGACCACAGTAACAAAGGTCACCATCAGTAACACACTACAACGGCAGGGAATCAAATCCTGCAGTGCCAGACGTGTTCCGCTGCTGAAGCCAGTGCATGTCCAGGCCCGTCTGAAGTTTGCCAGAGAGCACATGGATGATACAGCAGAGGATTGGGAGAATGTCATGTGGTCAGATGAAACCAAAGTAGAACTTTTTGGTATAAACTCAACTTGCCGTGTTTGGAGGAAGAAGAATACTGAGTTGCATCCCAAGAACACCATACCTACTGTGAAGCATGGGGGTGGGAACATCATGCTTTGGGGCTGTTTTTCTGCTAAGGGGACAGGACGACTGATCCGTGTTAAAGAGCAAGTCACCCCCAAATCAACCTTTTTTTGAAGATAACTACATAAATGCATGTCTAATCGTGCTGCAGACATGTGTAGTCAATAAGTTGGTACTTCAGTGCATCTTAGTTAAAATTTAAATATTCTGCCTAAAACTGGCAGTGTTGCGCCGTCGTCAGGTAAAAACTCTGCACTGCATTTGAATTTAAATCTGCCATCGCTATTGGCTAAGAGGTATGCTGTGATGTAAACTGGTCCTTATGATGTCACAATGTCGTTGTGAGCCTGTGTGTGTGTGTGTATTGGTTTGTGGCTCCGCCCTCTCGGTATGCAAGGCAACAGCATTTGTTGCATTTTTCAAACATGAAGAGGGAGTTGAGTAAGAATCTGGCAGGGGTTGACTTGCTCTTTAAGGACAGAATTAATGGGGCCATGTATCGTGAGATTCTGAGCCAAAACCTCCTTCCATCAGTGAGAGCTTTGAAGATGAAACGTGGCTGGGTCTTCCAACACGACAATGATCCCAAACACACCGCCCGGGCAACAAAGGAGTGGCTCCGCAAGAAGCATTTGAAAGTCCTGGAGTGGCCTAGCCAGTCTCCAGACCTCAACCCCATAGAAAATCTGTGGAGGGAGTTGAAAGTCCGTGTTGCTCGGCGACAGCCCCAAAACATCACTGCTCTCGAGAAGATCTGCATGGAGGAATGGGCCAAAATACCAGCTACTGTGTGTGCAAACCTGGTAAAGACCTATAGTAATCGTTTGACCTCTGTTATTGCCAACAAAGGTTATGTTACAAAGTATTGAGTTGAATTTTTGTTATTGACCAAATACTTATTTTCCACCCTGATTTACAAATAAATTCTTTAAAAATCCTGCCATGTGAATTCATGGATTTTTTTTTCACATCCTGTCTCTCACAGTTGAAGTGTACCTATGATGAAAATTACTGACCTCTGTCATCATTTTAAGTGGGAGAACTTGCACAATCGGTGGCTGACTAAATACTTTTTTGCCCCACTGTACATCCACACAGACTATCAGTAGTTGTTGTTCACATGTCTATCTCTCACCTGTCTGCTTGTAGAGGACCAGTCTATGGATGAGGACACTGAAGTGTCAGAGGAGCAGGAGCTCACCTGTCAGCTCTACAGGACCCTCAGGCAGCATCTGGGCAGGTATTAGATGTCAGATGTTGATGGACACAGGTTGATGATGTGTGTTCTAATATGATAAACTTGTGTGTGTGTGTGTGTGTGTGTGTGTGTGTGTCAGTGTGCTACCTGAAGTGTCGTCTGGGTGGCAGCTCTGGAGTTGTGTTAAGGCCGCCATCATGCCATTCCTCCGAACTGCTGCCCTCTTCTTCCACTACCTAAACTCTGCAGTGCCCCCTGCTGACCTGATGGGTAAGGAACAGCCACGTATGGCCAATCCCAATACTCGCGCTGCGCCCTGCGGTTTTCAGCAAACAACTTGGAAAAAGTGTGCAGAAAGGCTTCGAGTGTTTGGTACACAAGTGTGCAGATAATTGCTTCATCGTCGGGATATGCCGGGATGCTGGTCGCAGTGGTCCTTATTTTAAAAAAATCTTTATTGACAACTTTCAAACAAACAATTATTTGAAATTTACTTTCATTGCTGCTTTGTCTAAAACATTCAGAGCATCAACTCATCTTCCTAAAATGAACTACTTTTATTAGAAAATACATGTTTTCAGAAAAGAAACTTCTGCAGCCAAGCACACTTGGGTGAAGTGCAGTTCAAGGGTGCAAAAGAAGCGTGATCAACTTCTGCACTTGAGAATCGGGACACATTACGCACTCGCACCCCTGGTCAGGGTGTGGAAATACGAGTATTGGGATTGAGCCACCACTGCAAGCTAGCAACACAAAACTAAAAACGAGCTTTCCTTGTGTCCTGCTCCAGTTGAAGGTCCTGGTCAGTGGGAGGCGCTGTGCAGCTACCTCAGTCTGCCCTCCAACCTGCTGCTGCTGCACCAGGATCACCACACACTGCTGGAGCCGCTCATTCACAGGTACTACACCTGTGATATAAACACATGTACAAGGCTCATTTGTGACACACCTGTTTTTGTGTGCGAGTTCAGGTGGTGCTGTCATCCAGGTGTGAGGCAGAACCTGCAGGGGGGCGGAGTCATCGTCAGATTCCCTAGAGAGTCCAACAGACTAATTAATCTCCCAGAAGACTACAGTGTTCTGATCAACCAGGCGTCCAGCTTCACGTTAGTACACACCTTCTTTTATGGTGGGCCTGTCTGCATTCATAAAATCAACTGATTGTTTAACCTACAGTTGACCTGACGGTGGCACAGGAGTTAAGCGCTCGCCCCGTAATCGGAAGGTTGCAGGTTCGAGCCCCGCTCAGTCTGTCGCTGTCGTTGTGTCCTTGGGCAAGACACTTAACCCACGTTGCCTGCTGGTGGTGGTCGGAGGGACCGGTGGCGCCAGTGCTCGGCAGCCTCGCCTCTGTCAGTGCACCCCAGGGTAGCTGTGGCTACATTGTAGCTCATCCCCACCAGTGTGTGAATGTGTGTGTGAATGGGTGAATGACTGATTGTGTTGTAAAGCACCTTGGGGGGTTCCAGGACTCTAGAAGGCGCTATATCAAATACAGGCCATTTTTCAGAGATTTTCTTGAAAAAGACATGTCCAAAATGAATCGAGTATATCTCATAAACTACAAGGTTTATTTGAGCTGTTTTGGTATCAAAATAAAGGCAAGACTCTAGAGATTACTCCAAAACTCTAAAAAGCATCACTTATGTCACTGATTGAGAGTAACGTGATCTGGAACACATCTAAGATGAGAAAAAAATATCCGTTCCGCCCTAAAAGCAATCCATGTTATGATGTTAAAAGTCCTTCTAAAATACCTAGTTGCAGTCTTAAACATCTAGAAATCCCCATAATAGGGTCTGAACGTTTGCTGACCCAAAAATCATGAAAAAAGGAAGTATAGAAAAGTTAGTTTTTAGTTGATAGAAGTCCAGGTGGACCTCATATTGGACCATTTTGGTTCACCTTTTGGCCACCGTAGATCTGGTCCAGCTCGAAACTACAACAAGAGTCTAAGACTCTTCAAACCTGGACTAGATAATTCTACATTAAAGTCTCTTTCCGGAGTATTTCTCTTACCCGATGGCACCATCTAGTGGCTGACAAGCATATCACACAAAAAATCTCTGGAACGTTCTTTTAAGATGGCGACTTCAGGTTTCTGTTTATAATTGTGCTTCTGTAGTCGACAAACAGCTAAAACACATTGTCTCACGAGTATTATTCTCATGTCATGTCGTGTTGTCATATATTTATATTTTAGAGACTTTCTTGTCCGTGAAAAGTTCATCAAATCTGCATCAGCCGAGGTATTCTTTAAATTTGAAACAAGTAAGCGGTAGTCTAACGCTATTGGTTAGTTCTGGTCGGCGCTCAGTTTCCTATTGCATGGAGCTCTGCAGGGCAGGGTAGTTAGCAAGAAAAAAAATACGTTTTGCTTACATTTGATCACAGTACATGACGAGATACTGTATTTTCCGGACTATAAATCGCACTTTTTTTTCATAGTCTGGCTGATCCTGCGACTTCTATACCAAATTATGTATACTGCGCTGCTGCGGGCCGGCTCCGGACCAGTAATGAGCTCCCCTGCCCCGCCATCACCTGCTGGAGACTGTGGCACGCTGCTGCGGGCAGGGGCACCTCCAGAAAGTTTTGATAGGGGTGGCCAGATCGGGCCAAAGACATTTTTGGGGTGGCACACCAAATTGGTCCTTGTGGTAACTCTGGTTGAATTTAGTCTGCGCCTTTATTCATTTTAATTAAAATAACAGTACGTATCCAAAACATTTAACTTAAATTTTACAAACACACACATTTTAGAAAAATGCATTTCAGTTATTTAAAATGCTATCCCAAATTTGATTTAAAAATGTTTTTTTTAGGTTAATTTACCTGTTGCTGTGTTCACAAAAATAAAAACTATGGAGATAAAAACTTATTTTTAAATGGTGAGCAGCAGAAACATATGTATTTTTTTCTGATTATTTCTTTAATTCATTAATGACACATCTCACCTTTATGTTAATATTGTTTTATTTGATGCACTCCACTTTGAACTGCTCCAATCCAGCAACTGCTGCATTTTAATAACTAGTATTAAAGGTGAATACACCAATATTTGCACAAGAATAATTTTTGTTTTAAACTCAGTGAGACACATTGCAGGGGGGGGGTGTTGGCATTTAATTTTTCTTGGCGTCTGGAAAAACATCTCCTTTTGCTCCCCTTTATTTGACTTTCTGCCCCCTTTATTTTGGTCATTGGGGTGGGGGGGGGGGTTAAAATAATTTTAAAAACTCGACCGGAGCGGAGGCAGTGAACGACGCATGCACGAGCCGTTTTCAGCCCAGCTTCAGCAGTTATGACAAAAGTAACTTTAAATATTCAACCGAAAAAGAGGCGAGCTGAAGAAAACCTAGGGAGTACTGAAGAAACATGAGCAACAGCGAAGCAAGCACAGAGAGAGGTGTGTGTGTGTGTGTGTGTGTGTGTGTGTGTGTGTGTGTGTGTGTGTGTGTGTGTGTGTGTGTGTGTGTGTGCGTGTGCGTGCGTGTGTGCGTGCGTGCGTGCGCGAGCACGCGCGCGTCGGCCGGAGCAGAGTTTTGTGGGTAGGGAGGGGCGGGCGCTCTATGTGACTGGCCAATCACAGAGCTTGAAGACAGCCAGTTACCCAATGAGGATTTTTCTTCAGCACGATTACAGATATTTACAAATCAGCTAAATCAGCATTATTTACTTTATCTCAGCAACACTTTACTAACTTTACTACCCTAATAAGCTGGTAGCGGCAGCCAGTTTATTTACATCGAGGCACTGTGATCCACATGAAACGAGTGTTGTGGGAAATTATGTTCCCCTGTAATATTCTTCTTCGTTTGGGCAGTCGAGAGCAAATATTTCCAAATCCACAGAACTTATTGTTCATTATGAGGACTAAACTACCCCAAATAAAAGATGGTTAAACTGAGTGAGATCACATCTTTTCTCGTATAAGCTTGCTGCAAAAGAGTGAACAAGAATGTTTTTACTGTATCTTTTTTTGTTGTTTAGGAGGAAATATAGATAAAAAATCACAAGCATAACAGTATTACATTACATCATTTTACAGTAAAAGTTTATCACAAATGTTGTGAAAATAGCCAGAAGTGTGATCTCCCGACACGAGGGGACAGAATGTTTCAGGGGAACATTATTTCTCACAACACCTGACCTCCCGGCTGACGTCACCCCTCCTCCGTGTGAGAATGGTGACAGCTTTAACAGAACTAGCTTGCTTCCTTCAGAACTGGTAGGTTGATAAACAGTCATAATTATAAAAGCTTTTTTAAAGAGGTCAGGTAGCTTGTTTTAAGCTTTGTGTGGGTTAGGCTACACAGGTTGGAAATTGATTATGCAGTCAAACTCATGAGTGGGCCACCGTAGCTGCAATACTTCCTCTGAACTGCACGGCGCTAAAGAGTCGCATTTTTCATCATGATTTCAGTGGATTTCACACATGGGGCCTTTAAGCCAATTTAGTATTACATTCTTACCTGATGCAATGTAAAATATTAAAATATTTTTTATAAATTTTGATCAAGTATTGAAATAATTCAATATAAGTAACCCTCTGGCTCTCAGTTTGTATGAGCACACATATTATATAAGCAACTGCAACTTTTGTGTTGTTCTGTTTAATATTAAAATACATGAAACTTTGGACTCTTCAAGAAGATGTTTCCAGCCAGGGAATAGGGACTTTACAGCGTGGAAAGCAGCAGAGTTGCAAAAGTCTGCGACAAAACGCCGCGCGTGTGGTACTCAAAAAGTTTTGACAAGGTTGGCAGGTGTGAAGTACCGATGATGGGGTAACGTCGGGTTTACGGACCTAGTTTGGGTTTCGGGAGTGTGATGTTGAACAGAAAAACATGCTCAGTAAATAATTCTGGTGATCGTGAAGTCGTATCTGCAGTAATAGCTTGTTAACACTAATTACACAATAAACTCAGGACTAAACTTTCACATGTCATTTGGTTTGATTAAATTTCCATCTGCAGCTGTTTCTCCCATTAATAACTAAATAATGTCCAACTCCTCTCTCCCCGCCTCTCTCTCTCTCTCTCTCTCTGCGTGGCCGGTGCACTCCGCGGGTCTGACCTCTTAATGACCCCAGACCTGCTGATCAGAGCGTCGCTCCACCAGATGAAGAAAAAAAAGAATAAACCTCCAACCTCGTTTAATATTGTCAATAAAGAAATGTAATAAAGAATCATGTGGACATGGTTCAGCTTTAAGGAGATGTAACTGTTGTACATCATTACTTTTGACTAAAGGGTCACTCGTGGTACGAGAAAAGGGCTTAGCACACAGGTGTCAAACTCAGGACCTCGCCAGTTCTGCTGCAAAGACTACAAATTCCATAGTGCTTTGCGGCGTTGGCGCGTCTGCAGAAGCGCCCCTCCTTTTTGTTTATATTCATTAGTATCCACACTACTACTGGGCTGTCATGTCAGGATGGACCAGGCCCACTGAGGGAGGTATCCAGCTGCTTTTAGGATCTGTGACATGAACCTAAAGATGGTGTTTGTGGCAGTTCTGTCCAGATGTTCATCAGAAGAACATTCATCTTCTGTCACATTTGTATGTCTGTGTCCTAGATGCCGTTTCAGATGCTGAAGGTTACGATAGCCTGCTGCCTTTGTGTGTTTACGTGTATTTTTTCCTGTTCTCTAGGTTTTCTGTAAATGGCCTGTTTTTGATTTAGCACCTTCTAGAGTTCTAGAACCCCCCAAGGCGCTTTACAACACAATCAGTCATTCACCCATTCACACCCTGGTGGGGATGAGCTACGAATTAGCCACAGCTGCCCTGGCGCGCACTGACAGAGGCTGCCGTACACGGGCGCCACCGACCACCACCAGCAGGCATGGTGGGTTGTGTCTTGCCTAAGGACACAACGGTGGTGACCGAGTGGGGCTCAAACCTGCAACCTTCCAGTTACAAGGGGGAGCACTTAGCTCCTGTGCCACCTGCCTCAACGAGTGCATTTCCCCACTGTAGGATCAATAAAGTCTATTCCAGGGGTGCCCAACCTTGGTCCTCAAGATCTCCTATCCAGCTTGTTTTATGTCTCGCCCTGCCGATTCAGTGGCTGGATCACCTGTTCAACAGCTACTCAGGCTCTGCAGAACACTGCTAATCACCACTGATTCAAATCAGGTGTGTTGCAACAGGTAAACGTCCCAAGAGATGCTGGATAGGGGATCGGGAGGACCAGGATTTGGTACCCCTCGTCTGTTCTGTTCTACATGAAGTAGATCTGAGGTTCTGTTAGTGACAGCAGAGCTGAACCAGCAGGTCAGGCCTCTTATTGGTACTCATGGACGTAATTTTTGGGGGGGACAGGGGGGACATGTCCCCCCCCACTTTTTCCAAAGTCAAGTTATGACCCCTGCACTTTTTACCATCCAAAAACAATATTACGCTATATTAAATCGACACTGGCTGAGCTCTTGGACCAAGTGGAAAACAACCGTTTGTGTTGAAGTCTGTTTCCCATTAGAGCATACTGTAAAGATACAACCCCACCCCCACCCGTCCCCTCCACCTCTAAAGTGAAAATTACGTCCATGTTGGTGCTGATCTCATGGATGACAGGTGGCTGTGTCTCCTGCTCACATGTAAATGTGTTACCTGTGCAGGTGTCCGCGCTCAGGTGGGGATAAATCCCGTGCTCCCACACTGTGCCTGGTATGTGGCTCCATGCTGTGCTCTCAGAGTTACTGCTGTCAGATGGAGGTGGAGGGAGAAGATGTTGGAGCCTGCACCGCCCATACCTTCACCTGTGGAGCAGGCATCGGCCTCTTTCTCAGGTAACACGTGCAGCTTACTGTCTGTCTGAGTTTTGGGAGGGTAAAGCTGAGGGTTCCGAATAAAAATAAAGACGCTAGGGGCTGTTAACGCGATGATAGCTTTCCAGCATAACTTTTACATAGACTGTTGAAAATTACCAGAAAAGTAGAAATAAATGACAGCAGGGTGTTCAGGGTGGAGGAAACACCCACTAGAAGAACCGGCTAGTCAGCGGTGAAGGCCGGCCATTTTCAGTGATGCTGTGCTAGAGCAGATGGTAGATGTAAAGCCCCGCCCTCTAGTGGAACGCATGATTATTACATGTACATGACTGTTGAGTCAACATCTGACTGTGTATGTGTGTGTGTGTGTGTGTGTGTGTGTGTGTGTGTGTGTGTGTGTGTTTGCAGGGTTAGAGAGAGTCAGGTGCTATTCGTTGCAGGTAAAACAAAGGGCTGTTTCTATCCTCCACCTTACCTGGACGACTATGGAGAGACCGACCAGGGACTCAAGTACGTGTTAGTTTTTGTTGCCATGGTAACACAGTGACTGTATTTTTGGACACAAAAGACACAGGCTACAGTGTAATCCTGTTCTCAGCTGGTGAACTGACTTTAGGCCACCAACATCTACCAGTAAAGCGGTTAAAACCCCTTGATTAGGGATGCACCGAAAAGCTTCATAAATCACTGACACAACACAGCCGTCGGGTGAACCCTGTTTTTGTTACATCTGGCTCCGTGCTTCATAAAAATCTTAACTTTTATCTTAAGTTTTCAAACTCTATAAACTCAGAACATTTCAATAGAAACACCCAGAAGTGTTGCTCAGACTCAAGTTACACATCTTCGCTACCTTCTGGTGAAAAGTAGTGACTTCATCATCATTTCATTTGTAGAGCAGCTGTTGACCACCAGTCAAGGTGGCCCAAAGTGCTGTACACTCAAGCCCAAAACGATAAAACACATTAAAACAAGATTAAAACAGAAAAATCATCAAACAACATCAATAAAACAAAAGGACACTGATGTCCAATAAAAACAGAGTCCAGAACTAAAAACAGCAGCTTGAATCAGCCTGATGAAAAATGCAGAACCAGCTTAGATCTAAAACTGCACCGGAGTAGAACGCCTAATGTCGGGTGGAAGTGGATCCAGAGTTTAGGCACAAACACACAAAATGCTTGATTTCCTTCTCGTTTTTGAGCCAATAGGTGGTGTTCAGATGACCGGAGGGTTCTGGCTGGAGTGTATTAAGACACCAGTGATGAAATGCAACCAGGTGCTGTACCCGACAGAGACTTGAAGACAAGACCAGTAGTTTTATGTAGATCCTGTACTGGACAGGGAGACGTCTCAAAGATGGGGGGACAGATAAACCTGGCAGCAGCGTTCTGCACAAATTGCTGCCTCACTTCATGAGGGCTCACATTTGCATATGTATTTATTTATCATTATATTTTCAGCTGTGGCTGGTTAAACCCAGCAATGATGCTTGTCACAATATTGCAGCATTTGCACTGGAAGGTATTGGCCAGACTCTGCATTAAAATAGTAGAAATGCAGTATAACAACACTTAAAGATCTATATAAATGTGAACTGGGTTTATGTTGTTAAGGACTTTTGTGATAAATCATTACAGAAAACCCAAATCCTCTCCTCCAGACAGTGAAGAACTGTGTTCTGCATACGTCACTCCAACATTGTTGCTACTATTGTGAATAACTGTATTGTGTTTACTTATCTTAATTATTACAGAAAATTGTGTTTACAGCTGCAGCAAAAGGTCTGAGCCACATCTCTGTGTCTTACACACATTTTTAAATAACACAGGTCTGATCTAAAGCAATAACCTACATCTACTGTCAGGTCCTTAAATATTGGGACATCGACACAATGCTAACATTTTTGGCTCTATACACCACCACCATGGATATCAAATGAAACGAACAAGATGTGCTTTAACTGCAGACTGTCAGCTTTTATTTGAGGGTATTTACATCCAAATCAGGTGAACGGTATAAGCCCATAGGCCAGCCCGCAGCCTCCCACCCCCAAGCAGGCCGAGCCTGGAACCCAGCGACCCGGGCCCCAGGGGTGATGAGCCCTGCCGGGGACCCAACAGAGCCCAGAGAGTGCAATTGTCAATTAAGATAATCAAGATAATTGTTGCACATAATAACGATAGTAGCAATAATAATGCACGTCAGTGATGATATTTGTAGTGGTACGTGTGTTTCATAACGGCAACAACAACCTCCGCCTCTTCTGGGTATTTAGCACCAGGTTGTTGTGGCTGCACCAGGACACCAGCCGTTCCACCTCCATTCTGTAGGCAGACATCCCCGTCAGAGATGAGTCTGATGACGGTGGTGTCGTCTGTAAACTTGATAAGCTTGACAGTTTCATGGTTGGAGGTGCAGCTGTTGGTGTACAGAGAGAAGGTCAGAGGGGAGAGAACACAGCCCACAGAGTCTAGAGTCCAGAGCTGGACTTCTTTAGCAACCTGTCCAGCTCCTTCCTCTCGCTCTCTGTGTGATGCTGCTGCTCCAACAGACCACACCGTACAGGATTGCCAGTGCCACCACAGAGTCATAGAAGATGGTAAATACTACTCAATTGCTCCTATGCATGAAATACACACAGATCTGTGTATTAGTACAGTAGAGGAATGAGGCACATAAACTTTACTCCGCTGAAACAACGAAGGTGGAACCGGATCTCGTCTGCTTTGAGTGGGATTGCTGTGTCACCGTTCGTCTTTGGAGATGAACAGGTTCTCTGTTCTGACAAGCTCAGTAAATGATAAAAGGCCTGCCCTTGTGTAGTGCCTTTCACGGTCAAAGGACTCCAAAGTGCTTTACACTACAGTGTATCGTTCATCCATTCACACACTGATGATGGTGAGCTACGATGTAGCCACAGCTTCCCTGGGGCGCACTGACAGAGGAGAGGCTGCAGAGCACACCAGCAGGAAAGGTGGGTTAAGTATCTTGCCCAAGGACACAACAGCAGAATTCTCTGTCCGAAGGTGGAATTGAACCTACAACCTTCTGATTACTGGACAACCCGCTCTACCTCTTGTGCTACTGCTGCCCCAAACACAAACCAAATGACAGAGGCTGCCCGCTCTAATCACACAACACATTTTGTGTAATTATGTAGCAAAGTAACTAATTAACTCTGGTTACAGAGGCATACAAGTCATTACGAGGGTGTAACCTGTTCATGTGTGGCAGATATTGCCGTCTTTTTGCCCTCTGGCCAGAAGGCAGGGGTGGGAGCTTGGGTGTGTAACGTCATGTGTCTATAATCAAAAGTGTATAAAGGTTATACCTTTGTGTGTCTTTATAAATGTTTTAATTGATCACTTTAATGTGGTTTTGCGGATGGGGTTAAGGTTGGAACCACAGGCCGAGGCTCATAGAAGTGGAGCCACAGATGGTGTTCAGATGTATCTATAACTCTTCAACAAGAGTAAAAGTACACACATGAAATACATTATACAGAGGAGTAGGGATGGGTATGGAATTCGGTACTTTTTAAGGAAGTGACCGAATTCCATAGTACCGACTGAGGACTGATTCACGTCATATGAAACGGTGCCTTGTTTAGGTACCCATGCTGCGTGCCGGCGCAAGAGCGTAACATCGTCCGTAACCGTGGGCGAGCTGTAAACAAACAGCATGGCAGAGAGGAAGCATTGTGAAGTTTGGGTCCACTTCACTAAATGCGATGGGCTGCTGGGTGGTGATGAAACCAGCAACAACGATCTGAGGATGAGGCATCTTAATCTGCTCCAGCAGCTAAATAAACAGTTTGATAACGTTAGCTTGGTAGTTTAGCTTTTGTTTACATAGCTAATGGTGCGTTCACTTTCTCCTCGCAAATTCCAACTTCTGAGTAGGTAAAATAAACAGTTTGAAAAAGAACAGCAAAAGGAATGAAGATGCACAGTAAATGTAGTTCACAGCAGAGATGTTTGCTTCAGTGTAATCAGCTGTTTCTAAAACTACAAGGACCCACCATCACACAGTTTCTAAAACTACAAGGACCCACCATCATACAGTTTATAAAACTACAAGGACCCACCATCACACAGTTTATAAAACTACAAGGACCCACCATCACACATTTATAAAACTACAAGGACCCACCATCACACAGTTTATAAAACTACAAGGACCCACCATCACACATTTATAAAACTACAAGGACCCACCATCACACACTTATAAAACTACAAGGAACCGCCATCATACAGTTTGTCCAGAGGAACAGGAGTGCATGGAGCTGGTTTAGTCTGTGAAACACCACAATATTAAAATACAACAACAGTTATATGGTGTCAAAGTTTGTTTTAGTTCCATCTGTAGATTTTTGTACACTACGATGATAAAATACAAACAGCTGTATGTTATTTGTCATCATATTTATCAAATATAGTTATATATTGGGTAAATAATATATATTTAATTAAAAAAACAGATTTAAATAACTATTAAACACTCAAAAGTATCAAAAATTGGCACAGTTAAGTACCGGTATCGATTCAAATGTCAAAGGTTCCCATCCCTACAGAGGAAGTCTTGACAAAATTAGGAATTACTCCTCCATTTAAACCAGCTCAAAAACTCTGATCACACCTGGTGGAGAGGTGCTCTGATCCAGAACCACCCCGCTGACCCGGTACGGATCAGGACAAAAACCCTCATGCTGATTTTTCTGTTTAGATTTGCTTTATTTACATGTTTGTTTGTTTGTTTACAGACGGGGAAACCCCCTCCACCTGTGTTTGGAGCGTTACAGGAAGATCGAGCGTCTGTGGCGGCAGCATGGCATTGCAGAAGTCATAGGTCATGCGCAGGAGGCCAATCAGACACTTGTTGCTATTGACTGGCAGCATCTGTGATGGTTTTCTATCCCCGCCCACTATCAGAGAGACATTCACTGATTGGCCCGCTGCTTGCCCCCCACACACATTTTTCCGTAAACTTCTTCCTTGAACCAATCAGCTTCTTGCATTTGCACGCTGATCTCGGCTCAACCTTCAGGGATTTTTTTAGGGTGTTTGGCTCCTGACCTTTGACCCCTGTCTTCTCTTCCCCTCCCCCCCACTTATTAGACGCAATAAAAGTGACATCATCTGTGCTTACAAGCAGAAAGTTGTGAGTTTTAGGTTTGAGTTGAACCTGCAGCGCAAAGCCCCGCCCACCTGTCAGGTGACCCGAGTACACTCGGAGCGATCTAACAGGTGTTGGTTTTACTTGTTATGATTTTAGCTGTGAATGTTAATCAGCCAATCAGCTGCCAGAGCCATCAGAAACCAGCAGTTCCACTATTGGTTTCAATCTGACAGCTGATTGATGGTGGTCTCCATGGCAACCAAGTGAAAGGCATCCTGTGAAACCACCAGCCTAAAGGGGTGGAGCTTCTGGAAACATATCAGGTGTTGGACAGGTGTGTTTGTGTTTTTATTTGTTGCTCAGCTGATCTTGTTTATATGTGAGTTCTTCTATAAATGAGTTAATATTGTGTAAGAAGCAGAAACCAATAAAACATCATTGAAGAAGTGGTTGTTCTGGTCTGTCTCTGGACCAGGTCCTCAGGCCTGGCCTCTGCTGTTTCACGGTGACGTCTGATTGGTCGGGCTGTGCAGGAGGACAGCTGAGCTGTGTGACCGGAAGCTGCTGCTTAACTCCAAACCAATTACAGGTGATTTGTGGACTTAGAGAAAAGAGCTGATAATCAGATCAGAGGCAACTTTAGCTCAACCCGAACGTCCCTCTCACACTCACTCACCTCCGTCGTGCTGCACACGTCCACACCCCAACACCACCTGCTCCAGGTGGGTTTTGTTTCACCTTCTGCCCCCCCGCAGTATGGACACCCCCAGCCTACAGCTCAGCACTGTGGGCCCGAACCCCGCTACTGCTCTGGGCCGGATTAGAACCCTGAAAGGGTTCTGAAGGAGTGTGACCTTTGTTGCTGTGAGGAGGACTCGGTCAGAGTACAAGGATGCCGTTCATGTCGGTGAAGTTCAACCTGCAGAAGCGGGTGAAGCTGGCCCAGGGCCTGTGGATGTTCTACTGGCTCTCCGTCATTGTGGGAATCTCAATATTCAGCCTCGGAATCTTCTTCAAGATCGAGTTGAGGAAGAGGAGTGAGGTCATGGACAACAGTGAGAGCCACTTGGTTCCGAACCTGCTGATCCTGGTGGGTATGCTGGCCTGTGGCCTGAACGCGTTTGGGGGCAAGATGTGCCATGATGCTCTGGACCCAATGAAGTTCTCCAAGATGAAGCCAATGCTGAAGCCCTTCATGCTGCTGAGCTGCGGCTTCAGCATGCTGCTGCTGCTGGTGGCGCTGCTCTGCTTCCTCATGCAGTTCTCCATCTACCTGACGCTGGCCGAGGGCCTGAAAAACACCATCAGGTTCTACAAAGACACGGACACGCCGGGACGCTGCTTCATGAAGAGGACTCTGGACATAACGCAGATAGAGTTCCGCTGCTGTGGAAACAACAACTTCAGGGACTGGTTTGAGGTGCAGTGGATCAGCAACCGCTACCTGGACATGAGCAACGACGTGGTCAAAGAGTGAGTACCTGAACCGCTCACAGGTGGGACACCTCGTCAGTTTGTTGTTTAAGGCCAGATGTCTGAAGGTCTCAGATTCTAGAGTCAGAAATACAGTGGGGCACCGATTGTGCAAGTTCTCCCACTTAAAATGATGACAGAGGTCAGTAATTTACATCATAGGTACACTTCAACTGTGAGAGACAGAATGTGAAAAAAATCCATGAATTCACATGGCAGGATTTTTAACGAATTTTTGTAAATCAGGGTAGAAAATAAGTATTTGGTCAATAACAAAAATTCAACTCAATACTTTGTAACATAACCTTTGTTGGCAATAACAGAGGTCAAACGATTACTATAGGTCTTTACCAGGTTTGCACACACAGTAGCTGGTATTTTGGCCCATTCCTCCATGCAGATCTTCTCGAGAGCAGTGATGTTTTGGGGCTGTCGCCGAGCAACACGGACTTTTAACTCCCTCCACAGATTTTCTATGGGATTGAGGTCTGGAGACTGACTAGGCCACTCCAGGACTTTCAAATGCTTCTTACGGAGCCACTCCTTTGTTGCCTGGGCGGTGTGTTTGGGATCATTGTCGTGTTGGAATACCCAGCCACGTTTCATCTTCAAAGCTCTCACTGATGGAAGGAGGTTTTGGCTCAGAATCTCACGATACATGGCCCCATTCATTCTGTCCTTAACACGGATCAGTCGTCCTGTCCCCTTAGCAGAAAAACAGCCCCAAAGCATGATGTTCCCACCCCCATGCTTCACAGTAGGTATGGTGTTCTTGGGATGCAACTCAGTATTCTTCTTCCTCCAAACACCACGAGTTGAGTTTATACCACATGACATTCTCCCAATCCTCTGCTGTATCATCCATGTGCTCTCTGGCAGACTTCAGACGGGCCTGGACATGCACTGGCTTCAGCAGCGGAACACGTCTGGCACTGCAGGATTTGATTCCCTGCCATTGTAGTGTGTTACTGATGGTGACCTTTGTTACTGTGGTCCCATCTCTCTGCAGGTCATTCACCAGGTCCCCCCGTGTGGTTCTGGGATTCTTGCTCACCGTTCTCATGATCATTTTGACCCCACAGGATGAGATCTTGCGTGGAGCCCCAGATCGAGGGAGATTATCAGTGGTCTTGTATGTCTTCCATTTTCTGATAATTGCTCCCACAGTTGATTTTTTCACACCAAGCTGCTTGCCTATTGTAGATTCACTCTTCCCAGTCTGGTGCAGGTCTACAATTCTTTTCCTGGTGTCCTTCGAAAGCTCTTTGGTCTTGGCCATAGTGGAGTTTGGAGTCTGGCTGTTTGAGGCTGTGGACAGGTGTCTTTTATACAGATAATGTGTTCAAACAGGTGCCATTAATACAGGTAACGAGTGGAGGACAGAAAAGCTTCTTAAAGAAGACGTTACAGGTCTGTGAGAGCCAGAGATTTTCCTTGTTTGAAGTGACCAAATACTTATTTTCTACCCTGATTTACAAATAAATTCTTTAAAAATCCTGCCATGTGAATTCATGGATTATTTTTCACATTCTGTCTCTCACAGTTGAAGTGTACCTATGATGTAAATTACTGACCTCTGTCATCATTTTAAGTGGGAGAACTTGCACAATTGATGGCTGACTAAATACTTTTTTGCCCCACTGTAAATCTGTGAAGTCAGAGAGGATCAGGTGAGGATCAGGCAGGAGATAAGGAGGGGAAAGTTCCTCTAAGAGGATCTGATCTTCTCTGCTGCTTTTGGATCAGAGATGTTTCTCCTGAACACCACAGGCACTAGAATGGTCATTTAAAACCACCTACCAGCAGTTTCTCTGCTCTTCATCTTGTGGTAACCACAAGCCACGCCCACTAGTTGGGCCCCTCCCCTGCTTCAGAGAAACTTATTTTCATGCCTCTCGTCTCCATCCATGCTCACTAGGGTCTCATAAAGATGGTGTCCACCTCCCACCGTCTTTGGTTGGTGGAGGGGGTGCACCCTGGACCCCAACCTGATGTGCATGCTTGTCTCATCTCTTCATTTAGAAACAGCAGTCCCCTCGGCCTGTAGGGGGAGCTTTGAGCAGAAGACTGGTGTAGGGCTTCTCCACCAGATCCTTCATCAGCACATTTAAGTGGAGATGTGTTTTTCTCCATGCTGGTCAGGATGAACCGAGGGATGTGGCTGGACCCACGAGTACGTGTGGTGTGAAACATCTGGATGAGGTTGAGCGTACACCCAACCCTGGATCCTACCGTTACGCCTTTTGGTTCCCGGTAACGGGTCCTTTCCTGGTGTGGTGGGACCAGCAGAACCATGGGTAGGCTCAGAGCAGCACCCCCAGAGAGCAGCTCAGTGTGTAGAAAACCTGCTCTGGCTGTACTTCATAGGATTTATAAAATCTGATCTGAAACCTAAGCGATGTGTTCTGCATCCGCCCAGTCTCAGGCACAGACTGGGCTCTTCTAGTCTGAGCTTCTGGAAACACGTGATGGACCTTTCTGATTCAGAGGACTCTGAAGGTTTAGAAACACTTCAGGACTAGGTTTCCGGCTGTTTATATGCTTTCTGGCAGCAGATCAAACATCTAAACCTAACCCTCACCCTTTAGTTCAAGATTAGAGGACAACACAGTTCCAGCCAAAGGAAGGAGCTTTCCTGG
>SSNQ01034701.1:725842-739822 GCA_006942095.1 Nothobranchius kuhntae | reverse complement strand
GTGTGTGTGTGTGTGTGTGTGTGTGTGTGTGTGTGTGTGTGTGTGTCTACTCTGTCTTCTCCATCCGTCATGGTGGATGGCTGCTTGTACAGAGCCAGGATCCTCTGGAGGTTTCTTCCTGTTAAAAGGGAGTTTTCCTCTCCACTGTCGCCTAATGCTTGCTTAGTATGAGGAATGCTGTAAAGACTCTGACACTAGTCAGTGACAGAATATTGTCAAAGGGAAAATGTTAGGGATGTGTATTGGTGAAATGATGGCAATACGATACGTATCATAATACAGGGGAGCCGATACATTGCCATACCTTCAGTCAGACATTATTAGCGATTTTTTTAGACAGAATTTATTGTAGGAAAATTCAATAAACAGTCCAAACTGATACTTAACATGTTTAACATGAACCATAACAGAGGGGCTTACATTTTAATGGTGGAAACAAAACCCATTGCACACTGCTGCTAACTGGCGGTCTGCGTTAGAATTGCCCCAAAAGAAAGAAAATACACAAAAGTTTGCATGTGAATTCTTCCAAAAATTAGATGCATGGCTTTTGAATATCAATATAATATTGCTGGAAAAAATATCACGATACATTGCCTTATCGATATTTTCTTACATCCCTAGAAAATATGTATAGTACATTAAGGTCAGAGGTCATTTCCAGACCCCCTTTTAAATCTATACAAATCTGATAAACACAAGGACAATGTACCATGTGGTTCAAAAATGTCCTGCTTGAGACATTCCTACATCTGCCAGTTTGGTAGGCGGGGCTCAAATCTTTTGGTGAGCACTGCTGGTAAGGCGGTTTAATTTGGAATGTTTACTTTGTAAAGTACCTTGAGACGACTCTTGTGAAATGGTGCTATTTAAACACCATCCCCCCTCAAACTACCCAAGGCATTTTTGGCCCCATCCACAAGACAGGTTAACACCAATTGTGCTCACCCTCTTTTGCCCTGAACATGGGCTGTGCGTCAAAGATTTGGCCCAGAGATTTAGAGGTGCGACATGTAAGAATGAAGTAAGCTTAACATCCTGTTGTCAAATTTGGGTACTGCAGTGTATTTTTTTTTCCAAAATACTTTCTAAAAAGTTACTTGGCTGTTGCCAGTTACGCATCAGCACCAGTAGATTGGGAGACACAAAGACGAGTCATTCACGGTAAGTTGATAAATGCATATATCCGGTGTGAGCAGTCTTGGGTGTTTTACTGCACTTCTTAATGCAGTTTGTCTTCAGCATTACAGGAAGTGTTTTTGCAGACTTGCTGTTATAGTTCTGAATGACTCGTAAAGAAAGGAAAACACCAAGATTGACTCATTTTTAACTTCACACACACATTTCATTGTAGTATCCAGCTGTTGGTGATTGCTTGAGATATATTTAGAGTAGTCTATTTGCTTCTGATTCACCGTTAGCATTGTTAGCTGAACATTAGCCTTTAGCCTGTATTACCTGATATCAGAGTAAAACAAAAAGATGCCGTGGCTTCTTAGGGATATAAAAAATAACTTCTGGGTCGCTCCTGTTTACTGGCTTTGGTTCTTTAACCAACTCTGGAGCTTCTTGTCTGCCAGTGTCAAATTACAAATACCAGTGCATTTAGAATTAGCTTGTTTACAAAATTTTAGCTAATCTAAATGTTAAACATGTTTGTATATCGTTATTTGAAGGAAAATTTCACGTGTTTAAAGTGTGTTAAATGTCAGAAGACTGTGCTATATCTTTAGCACCAACAATAAAATTTGTAGAAATTCAGGTTATTTCTTCAGGCTTTCTTCATTATTTGTACGCGTTTACAATATCCTAATACTACATGCATTACCATGGTTACCACAGGGCATTAATATGGTAACTGCAGATGAATAGTTGATCAGCTCAAGGAAGAGATTAACTGCTGATTTCAGGTGAGGCTCAAATGAGTCACCTTGACACAGGGTAGACCCGGGGGTTCAGGATGGACCAGACTCCCCCATCAGAAGATTCTTTGGAATGCTGTTATAACCCAAACTTTTTTGGACCTGAGTCACTTCACCATTCAATGATTTATTTTGTTGTTTTATATCTCATCAGTTCAACATGCAACCACCAATCAGCTGACACGTGATGGACCTGCCCACCTGAAAGCAGGTGACTCAGGATGAGGGAGATCAGGGATCAGAGATTAAAGTGAAGCTGAAGGGGATTTGCTCTGATCTGTTCCAACACATCACGCAATGTGTCCACTTTCACCAGGTCAGCTGCAGAGTCTGGATCAGCGTTTAGTTCTGGCACCAGAACAATTCTGAGATGATGTAGATTTTCAATTAAATTCAAGTTTATTTATAAAGCGCCAAATCACGACAAGAGTCGTCTCAAGGACCTACACACAGTAAACATTCCAATACAGGTCAGTTCATTAATCCAATCAGTGAAAAGTTTCCTATGTAAGGAACCCAGCAGGTTGCATCGAGTCATTGACTAGTGTCACGCTCTTAACAGCAATCCTCATACTAAGCAAGCATTTAGCGACAGTGGAGAGGAAAACTCCCTTTTAACAGGAAGAAATCTCCAGAGAATTTTGGCTCAGTATAAGCAGCCATCCATGGCAGAGATCCAAAAGGATCTCATGTTTTTATGGGGTTTTTTTACGTTCACAAGCACATTCCCTCTCACGGATTACTAAACTGCTGTTTTGACAAGTTATCAGATTGTCTAAAAATAGGTCATTTCTTAGTTTAGTATAACTCCACTTTTACGTTGCCTTTTAACAAAATTTAAAAACTGGGGTGTAGTTTATAATCTCCTTTTTAAAGCTGAATTGAAACCGAAACTAAGGGAGGCGGAGTCTTGCTGCTACAGCTTCCCAAATCAGACCTGTTCAAAAGATGCGGATACGCGTCCATGGACCCCAGAGGATTAAGCCTGGTGCGCTGCACAACCAGTAGGCTTTGATCACTGGACCTCAGGGACCTGCTGGGGGTGTAGGGACTAAGAAGATCACCAATGTAAGATGGTGCTTGTCCATGTAAGGCCCTATAGACCAGAACCAGGATCTTGAAATGCACCCTGAAGTTGATTGGCAGCCAATGAAGCTGGAGGAGAAGCGGGATGATGCGGGTGTGTTTGGAGGACTTGGTCAGAAGCCACAACCTTTTCCAAGATCTTGGAGATGAACGGAAGTTTAGAGATGGGTCTGAAGCTGCTATGGAGAGAGGGTTCAAGACTCAGATTTTTATGAAGTGGGTGGATTACAGCGTTCTTAAAATAAGCAGGGACCTGACCAGAAACCAGAGAAGCATTAATTATAGAGAGCACGCTGGGACCGATGGACTGAAAAGCACTTTTAAACAAAGATGAGGGTAAGATGTGGAGGGGGCATGCAGAGGTCTTCATAGAGTTAACTAGTTTGGTTAACTCAGGCAAAGAAACAGGAGCAAAGCTATCTAGGATGATGGGCCTGGTTGGAGTCGGGAGAGGCAGCGATAAGACTGAAGGAGAGATGCTAGATCTAACCTTATTGACTTTGTCCACAAAGAAAGACAGAAAGTTCTCACAGTCTGCAACAGAGTGGATGGAGGCTGTAGGAGAGGCAGGAGAGACGATGCTGCTGATGGTGTTAAACAGCACCTTGGGGTCCCCATTGCTCTGGGACACCAGGTTGGAAAAATAGGAAACCCTAGCGTCTCTGACTGCAGAGTTAAAGGATGTCAGAAGATCCTTTAGGTGCAGCAGATGGACGTGGAGATGGGTTTTCTTCCACAAGCGCTCAATTTTTCTGCATTGGCGCTTTAGGCTGCAAAGGCTGTCATTAAACTAGGGAGTAGGGTTCATTGCAGGAACTGATCTGGTTCTGACAGGACAGATGTTGTCCAAAATGGAGAGGCAGTGCTCGTTAAACTGAGAAGTTAAGGAATCTGGGTCGTTATCAGAAGAACAGGGTGGATCAAAAGCTGCAGAAAAGTTGTTAGCTGTGCTCTCGTTAAGAAAACGAGAACTAACCATACAACGAGCAGGAGGTAGGGACGCAGAAACTGACAAGTTAAAGAAAATGCAATGGTGATCTGAAATATAAACGTCCTCTGGACAAACACTGTCAGCATTTAGACTCAGGGTAAAAACAAGGTCTAGAGTGTGCCCCCTGGTGTGTGTGGGGCCAGAAACATGCTGGGTAAAGCTGAAGGTGTCCGTAACGCTGGATAAATTCATGGCAAAGTGATCAGAGGGATCATCAACGTGGATGTTAAAATCACCAACAATCACCAGTCTGGACAGCTTCACCGTGGAGGATAGAAAGTCACTAAACTCCTGAAGGAAAGAACCATATGGACCAGGTGGACGATAGACCACAGCACAGTAGAACGGGTTCTTATGCCCGACTGTAATCAGCTGCAGTTCAAAGGAAGCAAAGTGATCAGAGGTTGTACAGCTACATGGAAGATGGTCTCTGAAAACAACAGCTAGGCCTCCACCACAACCAGAACCCCGGGGCTGGCTAAGAAAAGAATAACCACTCGGGCAAAGTTCAATCAGAGCAGAATAATCAGATGTTTGCTGCCAAACTTCAGTCAGAAACAGAAAATCCAGGTTTTTAGAGAGAATTAAATAATTGAGCAGGAAAGACTTATTGTTAACAGAGCCAGTATTTAATAGAGCCATGCTGAGTGAGGTGGAGGAATCAGACTCTACAGAAACAGCTGGAGTTAGTGAACGTAAATTAGCAGGGTTAGATCCACGGTGTTTATAAAAACCACTTATGGAGGAAACAGGAGGAGAAACCACTGAGGAATGAGGATAAACCGACCTTAAAAAACTTGGACAGAGAAACCGCGCCTCAACGCAGCCTGGCAGGAATGCGGAGGTGGCGCTCAAATCACCAAACAAAGGAAAAGAAGCTAGAAGATCACACCGATGTTTACCAGATAAACCACGCTTTAAGAGAAGTCTTTTTCTCACCTGGATTCCTGCTCGTTTATCTCTTTTCCTCCGATGTTTTCCCAGGACCAGATAAACATTGCTGGAGGTGCCCTGGTTGGAATCGTTGTTTGCCTCCGGACCAGTGCGCCACTTAGATAAACAAACAGGGAGGTACATCCTCGGTGCATCTTGGGCAATCGTGAAAGAACGGAAGGACAAAAGAGTCTGGTGATCATAGGAAATGGTAGGACTACTGAAGAGGATCGCAGACAGGAGCAAGGTGGAAAACAGGAGGTTAGTGGATAAAAGTTTGAAAAAGTGGCCGGTGACTGTTGCTAAGCCAAGCATAGGCACCATCTTGTTACCAATCACTTGTTACCTATCTGATGGCCTGAGCTGTGGTGCCCCCTCCATGAGGCACCACAGCTCAGCAGATTATCATTGTAGCTTCTTCTGGGGAGAAAAACACTTAAAGAAAAATTAAAGTTAACAGCTGAAATAGCAAGAAATAAAACAGTTAAAAAGAGCAAATTGTAGAAGAAAGTAGTCGAGTGTGGAAAGTGGTCAGTTATTTTGTTTGTTGATCAGAACCAGGAATCCAGTTCATCAGGTTTCTGGGTTCCAATGTGAATTTAGTGAAGTTTTTATTTTTTATTTTGCCGGCTGCTGGTTGTGGCCCCCGGGGACAATCCTCTGCGCCTCTCGAGAGGGGGCTGGGGCTTTTCTGGTTACAGTCTCCCTGGGGTCCCTGCGCTCTGGGGAAGCTCCTGGATCTCTGGGACTTGGAGCTCCCGCCATCTCCTACACATCTTTTATATTTCCTAATTAGGTTGACACAGTGATAGCTTGCTCTAGTTGTATTGTGTAGCGTCATGAATGGCCTCTAATTTGTGACAAAGGTCACATTTTTCCAGCTGGGTCAAGCTGGGTCGAACTGCAACTTTGCCCCACAGATTAACCCGCCAGGAGCCGTGATGTCTGCTGAAACACCATCTTTATCTGCTGCTCTTCCGTCCCAAGATGAAGGACACTTCAAGATTTCACTTGTAAGTCGCTTTGGACAAAAGCGTCTGCTAAATACATAAACATAAACATTTCACAATAATAATTTTTAAATAATATTTTGAATACACTCTTTGACTTTATTACTGTTTATTACAATCATCATAAATCTTGGTTCAGTATAAATGTATTTTAATTACTGAAATGACTTATTATGCTTTGGGTAATAATAATAATTATTTATGATAGCCCGTAATGTGTGTTCAGTAAACCAGAAGGTCATCTTGCACGTTTAACCACCACACGCAGAGGGTTTCCAGGGTAACGTTAAAACACCTCACATGTCTTTACTCATAACATCAAGCTTTCTGACGCTGAGGGCGTGTTCTGAGGGTTTTGTTAAAACCAAATCTCCGCAGCTGTAAGTTCAGTTCTTGAACCATACCAGGAGACAAGGGACGGACGTCCAAGTCTCTACTAAGCATTCTGTCACGCCGATAGTCTTGCTTCGAATAAACGCAACTGTAACCAGCTGACGCAAAACTCCTTCAGAGTTAAGCCAGACGCTCGACAGGTTTTGGTTCTTATCTTTCTGGAGTTCTGGTTGTTCTTTTCCTTCTGTTGTTGTCTGTTGTTTTCCTTTGTTTATCACCATGTCGGGTATCTGCAGGTCTTTAAAGCATTTTGTATATGTCGGTCCTTGGTTACGGTCCCGTTCCTCTGTTATGTTTGCTCTGTGGCATAACGTTCTGATCACTGACCTTTTATGTACAGTAGGATGTTCTGGTGTCCATAATAAATATTGGTGTGTGTGTGTTGGTTTCCTGTTTGTGTTAATGGCTATGGCTTTCTGTTCTAGATCCTCCATGAAAAACTTGCTAAGAAGCCTGTTACAGCCTGGGGCGTGTAACACTATCCTATCTAATCATACTAGTCCTTTTTACTGCTATTATACACACCTGCAGTATAGCTGCTTCTGACTGGTCATCTTCCAGTATTCATGCTTCCTTGCTTTAGAGTCTCTTTTACTTTCCCTTTTATTCAAACTCATTGTTGATATTAGAGGTTCCCCCGTCAGTTATTCAGGTGAGTCAAACACTTCGATTGGCTTTTTAAACATGGAGCACACCACTCAAGCATCTAACTCGAGTATAGCCTGCTAGGACGTTCCATGATGAACTATTCTAATGTAAAATAATCAAATAACAAACTTAAGTAATGGTAATTTTTTAATTACATAAACATCATATTTTTCAAAAGAGAATCAGGAGTTGCCCATTCTGCAGTAAGAATATGTAAAAGTCAGCATGAGACGCTAACTTCTGGAAACTGTTTACCCACTATTGCTGTAAAAACAATTGCCCATTGGAGTGAACATGGATGATGCCACCCTTTCCTTCTGTGGCTCACTCCACCCATCAAAGCGTAAAGAGCATTCTCACTTTAAAAAAAATAAAAAACTGAAACACTAAACCAACATGTTCTCACACCCTTAATTGTCGAAAAATGACGCGGTGTGACCAAGCGACAAAATATGACGCTCAGGGTGCCCCAGTGCGTCGGGAGAGGACGCGCAGGGACAGAGCGTCGGTATCCAACGCCCGCGTTGAGATGGACATTTGACCTATTTGTGACCTTTACCCTCTTGCTATTTAACCTTCCCCTAACCTTAACCAGCTTGCGCATGCAAAGCTTTGTTTTGCGTTCCGTCGTTCCTCTCAAACACGTTTAATTGAAAATTTACGCAGACATACTGGGTTAAGGTTAGGATGGGGGTGAGGGGAAGGTTAAATCGCTACAGGTTAGAGGTGAAATGTAGGTTAAATGTCCGTCTCACCGCGGGCGTCGGATACGGACGTTGTGGCACAGAGCGTGTCCCTGCTCGTCTTCTCCCGACACTATGGGGCACCTTGCGCGTCTTATTTTGATGCTTGGTCACACCGCCTCATTTTTCGACGCTTAGGGTCTGAGGATGTGTTGACAAAACACATCCTGCTGACTCGGTTTTGTATAAAAACATCAAACTAACCCTGGAAAAACTCACTATTTTTGACAGCCACAAACAACGGAAATTTATTTTCCACAAAGACACTGAAAGCAGTTTTCTGGTTTTGTGCGTGTTTGGCTTGTTACAATAAACAAAACAAACTTTGGATCAAGAGGTCTAAATCCAGAAATGGTGTGTGTGTGTGTGTGTGTGTGTGTGTGTGTGTGTGTGTGTGTGTGTGTGTGTGTGTGTGGACTTCTTCTACTCCTTTTTACAAACATCAGAAGAACGTCTTGTTTCTGACCTATTTTGAGCATCAGATGTACCACTGATTCAGAGTTTCTCTGATGAACAGTGAAGACAACACTGCTCAGGGTTCAGGGTCAACCCTAGCCTAGTGAACTAGACCAAATTCTTGCTTTGCAAAGAATGGTCTAGGCACGCTCCATTGGTACCTCAGCAGCTCCTACCAGGACTCTGGCTAGCCAATCACAGCTCTCTAGAGGGGTTTCAAACACATAAAGAGCTGTGATTGGTCCATAATGGTGGGCCAATCATAGTGCTTTATCTGCTTAGTGAACAAATCACAGAGCTTTATCCGCTTTGTGGGCGAATCAGGGCACTCTATATGCCTGGTGGGTGGGATGATGCAACAGAGTGAAACAAGAGTATGTCACATTCATTGTCCAGTGGAAAGCGGAGATCATTTGAAAGACAACGGTAGAACCCGCCCCACAACCGAGAGCCGTCAATGGAGCGTGGCCAGACTAAATAATACATTTATTTAGTCTGGCTTGCCAGGCTAGGTCAACCCTGTTTCAGACTATAACCTCAGAAAGTTTAATGAAGGCGTTTTTGGACCAAACTGCTCTAGGATTTAGCGTGATCCAACAGCATTCAGAATTCAGATGACCAAGTTGGTTTAACTCCCACTGAACCTGCAAGATATTTAATGACCAACATGAGATGATGTAAACATGATCACTCTAGAGATTCTTCTTTGTTTCAGGTACATGAAACCTCCACAGCGTTCCTGCAATCTGACTGGCGCAGAACATGCAGGTCTGATGTACACCTGCTCAGGTGGATTCAATGCTTCATCTCAGCAAGAAGTTGATGGGTAATCTCCCACATTGTTGTCATGGTTACCACTGGTGGTTCTTGGACAAGTATGCAATCAGGGCTACGGCTACGCCCACATAGATTCCCGTACCAATGGTGATTGACAACACAGCTAGGAAGAGAGCCCGTCTTGAGCTGGAGCTTGCCAGGTGGAAGTCTCCTTTAGACACTGCTTTGTTGGTCTGTAAGGGACAGGAAAAAAAGAAATGCCATTAACCCCAACCCCAACAGAAAGCGACAGCAAGTTTCAAGAGCAACACCAGGGTCAGAGCCGTTTTTAGCTTTGTGGGGGCCCAATGCAAGATGCCGTTCCAGGGCCCCTATCTTGCCAAACTACAATTGAACCACCATACTTTAGATTATTTATAACACAAATTATCAATCAGTACATACAAACAAAACAGGGTTTTTCTGTGAAGTGGTGCTACTCTACTCACCCCAAATTAATTTGTAAAAAAAAACAAAGGATATAAATTAATAGTATTAGTATTAATAGTCCTCTCCCTGGGCTGCCACCTTCGTGATGGAGGGGTTTGAGTGTCCCAATGATCCTAGGAGCTAAGTTGTCTGAGGATTCTTGCCTCTGGTAGGGTCACCCATGGCAAACAGGTCCTAGATAAGGGGTCAGACAAAGTGCAGCCCAAAAACTCCTATGATGATTACTACAAAGGGAAAGTGTTCCCTGGCCCTGACGCAGGTCACCAGGGCTCCCCTCTGGAGTCATGCCTGGAGGTGCGGCACGTCGGCGAGCGCCGGGTGGCAAAGCATCCACCCTTGGAGCCTGGCCGGGCACAGCCTGAAGAGGTAACGTGGGTCCCCCTTACCATGGGCTCACCACTTGTCGGATGGAACAAAGGGGTCAAGTGAAATGTGTGGTAGCCAAAGGCGGGGACCTTGGCCGTCTGATCCTAGGCTACAGAGGCTCGTTTTAGGTACGTGGAATGTCACCTCTCTGGTGGGGAAGGAGCCAGAATTTTGTGTGCGAGGTTTAGAGTCCGAGTGGGCCATGTTGTCGAGGATGGCCGACCGGAGATGTGGCCACAGGGTTGTCGGTGTTGGCAACTATGATCGACCTATTCTTTTGGATCTCCGGCAGAGGCTCAAGTCTCTCCAGTTTCATTATGCCTCATTCAAACAATCATTTGGGCACTTGTTTAATGGAGACTGGCCTTCCTCCTCTCCTCCACTAGCGGCCTAGCGGTGGAAGCGTCAGTGACGTGGCTGGCGTGGTGGCACTCATGTCCAGCTTCTAGCGTCCCGCATGTGCCAGCCCAGAGATGACTTATTTTCTCAGTTTCGGGTGTGGTTCCTTGATGATTCCTCGGACCACAGCCTTCAGGTTGCTCACAGGCAGGACTCTGATCCTGTCAGCTGGGGTACTACACGAAGGCGTCGTAATGGCGGGGTGAATTGGAGGAACCGTACCTACCAAAGCATCCTCCTCCTTGTTTGCCTTCAACTTCCTCGTCATCTTTCAGTATTGCTCTACTAAACGTTCGCTCGCTGGGGAATGAAACCGAGGTTATAAAAGCTTTTTCATCGATGATGGATAAGTTTGTTCTGCATGACAACAACGTGGGTCCCACCAGGTGAGTCAGCGGCACTTGCTGAACTTTGTCCGTCAAACTTTTCTGTTGTGAATGAGCCCAGACTGTCAGGTCGGGGTGGGGGGCTAATGGCTATATATTCATCCGCTGTCCCCCTCCAGCGCCTCCCGGGCTCATCACCCCCCACCAGCTTCGAGGTCTCTGTTGTTGAACTCAGTCTCTCCCCACCTATTCTTTGTATTCTATGTTACAGACCACCAAGATATAACTCTGCTTTTATTAGGGGTTTTTCTGATCTTTTAGCTGAATGTCTCCCCAGGTATGACCAAGGTATAATCCTAGGTGATTTTAATATTCACCTCTGGGGAGAGACTTCTCTGATGTTTTGGTTTCATTTGGCCTCCTGCAACTGGTCAATGTTCCTACTCATGATCACTCTCACACATTGGACATTTTTTAATCATCTGGACTGAATGTGCAGGTCTTGGTTGCCGACCCGGTCTGTTGTATCTCTGCCATATTACCTTCAGTGAGAAGGCAGGCTCCTCGCCACTCTAGGCACATTTCTCCCACCACAACTGCCTCACTACTGTCCATTCTGGAGGTTGAATGATCTAATTCATTTTTATGGCCTCCAGTCTGGCCTCTGGTGATGGTGCTGATGGTGTTAAGCAGCACCTTGGGGTTCCCTTTGCTCTGCGACACCAGGTTGGAGAAATAGGCAACCCTTGCATCTCTGACTGCAAAGTTAAATGATTTCAGAAGATCCTTTCGATTCAGCAGATGGATGTGGAGATGGGTTACCTTCCACAAGTGCTCATTTGTCCTGCATTGGTGCTTCAGGCTAAGAATGCTGTTGTTAAACCAGGGAGTAGGGTTCACTGCAGGAACTGATCTGGTTCTGACAGGACAGATGTTGTCCAGAATGGAGAGGCAGTGCTCGTTAAACTGAGAAGTTAAGGAATCTGGGTCGTTATCACAAGAACAGGGTGGATCAAAAGCAGCAGAAAAATTTCTAGCTGTGCTCTATTAAGAAAACGAGAACTAACCATATGGCGAGCAGGAGGTGGGGGCGCAGAAACTGACAAGTTAAAGAAAATGCAATGGTGATCTGAAATATAAATGTCCTCAGGACAAACACTGTCAGCATTTAGACTCAGGGTAAAAACAAGGTCTAGAATGTGCCCCCTGGTGTGTGTGGGGCCAGAAACATGTTGGGTAAAGCTGGAGTCCATTAGGCTAGAGAAATTGATAGCGAAGTGGTCTGAGGGATCATCAACGTGGATGTTAAAGTCACCAATAATCACCAGTCTGGGAAGCTTCACAGTGGAGAACAGAAAGTGTTGTTACTGCTGCCGGACCTCACGGCTGCCTTTGATACAATAGATCATGAAGTGCTGCTTCACCGTCACCATTATGCCGGGATTTCAGGGTTAGCCCTGGAGTGGTTTAGATCATACCTGACAAATAGAAAAATGTCTGTTAAGATGGGAAGTTATTCCTCAGAGTACTCTGATCTACCCTTGGAGGTACCACAGGGCTTGATATTGGGACCTCTATTGTTTTCTGTTTACATTCTGCCATTGCGATTGGACTACTGCAACTCTGTTTAATTCGGTGTGAGCAAGGGCTCAATAGCCAGGTTGCAAATCGTGCAGAATGTTGCTGCCAGATTTTTGGAGGGCAGGCGCAAGTATGACCACATAACTCCTGTGCTGGCTGCGCTTAATTGGCTGCCCATTGATGTAAGGATTCGTGCTCACTCCTCACCCCTGCCACATGGACCCAAGGGATAAACCATCAGTCCTGCTCAATGGTCAACTTTCCTTGCGGGGTCACACCCGTTAGGACAGTGGGAGGGTTAAAGAATAAAGGCAAGTTCTTTTGATTCTCAGATCAGGATGTAGACTGCAGGAACTCAGGGGGCCCCTAGTATCCATGTGGGGCCCTATGCCTTTGACCAGGGTCCTCATGTCAAAAGGTCAGGATGTTCAGCCACGTTCTTCATTGCTGCACTGCGTTGTGTCGCATACAGATAACCTCACACTACCTGATGCTCCATGCTTGCGATGTCATGTCATGTCTCATCTTCTCAGCCTTTTCCCTAAATGACCTGCATTCTTGTTTCCTAAGTCAGGAACTTCAAGGCACTTTACACCTTGTTCACGTGCTGTGGTGATGAGCTACACTGTAGCACAGCTGCCCTGGGGTACACTGACAGAAGAGCAGCAGACGTATACAGACACCACCGGTCCCTCCGGCCACCACCAGCAGGCAAGGAGGGAGAAGTGTCTTAGCCAAAGACACAAAGACTGACATGAGCAGTACTGTGTTCATGTCAGTAGAGTCGTGAACACTTTCTCTTCCTCATCCTTCACAAGAGCAGTTCTGCATCCATCTAGTGTGTTGGGGGGGAAAAACCCAACAGCTGAGTCTGATAATAGTCATCTATTCCACTGAGCTGCTCCAACAGCATCTGCAAGTCCTGTATTTCATCTAGAAGTGGCTCAGTCTCATGTTCTACTGGTTTCTCTTCATTCCCATGTAGCGGAGGCAAATTTGATGATTTATTTGTTATAACCAGGAAGATGTAATATTCTATATAAATATAACATTTGAACCTGCTAGGTTCTTTGTTGTAATTAATCAGAAGATTCTAGGATTTAATTCAGAAGATGTAGGTTTTTTGCTTTTTCAGTGATCAACCACACTGTGTTACTTCAAGAAGGAGTCAGGTTTATAAAGGTAAGAATTTATTTTACAAACAATTTAAAACGTGACTAATTAACTAAGCATTTACTGTGAGTGGATGTAACTAAATGTGAGGAAGAAACCTATGTGTGAATGCGATGTCAGTCAGAGCTTCCTTATCAAAGTAAGCTGAGTTCTGCTGAAAAGAATTTGGTTTGCTCTAAACTACAAAGTTGTTATCATCAGAAGAACATTCAGACGCAATCTGTCATGTCTACTTTACCCGTTTTGGAGAGACCCTCTTGGTGGATCTGAAAGTCACAGGGGTCGGCTGACTGCTGGCACCGGAGGGCTGTAGAATACTGTGGTACCGACTTTTCAGTCCAGAGATGTCTCGGGTCACACCAGCTGGATGGAACCGTGCGTCTGGCGGACTCTTAAGGAGTCTAACAATATCAGCTTTGTTTCTGCAGGAACGGTTTGCTCATCAGCTTTGCAGGTGCAAAAAGGTTTTGATGATGTGTCAAAATCTTTGATGGTTAAAGACGTTTTGCTACAGATGGCCGGTCTGAGCGATTCTCTAGAACTGACAAATCACTCAAGATGATCGAGTTTTAAGGATTTGATGTTATGATTTGCACAGCCAATCAGAGGCTGACAAGTTTGGAGATGTTTTACCAAGGCAACTCAGAAACACACCTTCTTTGATATTGGATGTCCTGACTGGTAAAA
>SSNQ01034701.1:709910-725832 GCA_006942095.1 Nothobranchius kuhntae | reverse complement strand
CTGTAACGGGGTGACTCGAGCTGGGCGAGAGTTTGGTTGTGGCGTGGCTTTTAACCCAAGCGCGGAGTGACTGACGCCGGGTTGAATGGACACGCTGTTTAATCTGGGAGCCGGGTGCGCAGCTGTATGGTGACACAGCTGAACACGGCGACTCCTGGGCTGAAGCTGATCTGTACGAACAGGCTGGATTCTGAGATCTGGCTGGTCTGACTGAAACAGGCTTCGTGAATCTGAGCTGGTCTGATTAGGACTCTAGGCTGAGTTCGGTTAGAACGATGACTGAGTCACTCGGCGTTGTGAGGCACTTCCTTATATAGACTTGGCGGGTGACGTGAAGCGGAAGCCTGGCGCTAGGGATGATGGGTAATGGAGTCTGAGCGGCTCTGCGGTGCCTTCCTAGAGGAGGTTGACGGCTGAGAGGGAGGTTGTGTGACAATATCAGCTTTGTTTATGCAGGAACGGTTTGCTCATCAGCTTTGCAGGTGCAAAAAGGTTTTGATGATGTGTCAAAATCTTTGATGGTTAAAGACGTTTTGCTACAGATGGCCGGTCTGAGCGATTCTCTAGAACTGACAAATCACTCAAGATGATCGAGTTTTAAGGATTTGATGTTATGATTTGCACAGCCAATCAGAGGCTGACAAGTTTGGAGATGTTTTACCAAGGCAACTCAGAAACACACCTTCTTTGATATTGGATGTCCTGACTGGTAAAATGGGCAAGTTATGTGTTGTAGTTTACTAAACCGTACTTGTTATTGTGTGGATGCAGGTGTGGGACCTCGTCGTCAAAACACGTTGAACACATGGCAGGTTCTAGTAGACAAACATAGCGTAACATCCATTCAGTGTGCACAGATTAATGAAGCATTTCATTATACCATAATTATTATAAGTAGTAATAAACAAATGTTTATTTAATGATTATCTAGATTATAAGTCATAGAAGAAGTTCATTTGCTTTAGTAAATCATTCTTGAATTTAGCAACTGATTCGAGCTGGAGTTGTTTCTTCTGTGGAGGCAGACAGATGAGGCCTTGGAAAAGAAAGTTATCATTTATCTTTCAGACTTGCAGAGTCTGTGAATCCCAGCTGGTGTGAAGGCAGGCTCATTTAACGGGAACACATGCAATGTTGTGTCTCCTTTCTGAATAGATGGTGAAAGGTCAGGCTGTACCTAAACTGACCATTGCTGGATGCTACACCCACATGGGAAAACAGTTTGATGGCACAGAGAAGAGACTCACACCTGCAGGATGCATTAGCATCTGTAAAAGGAGGCGTGCCAAGGGGAGGAGTCTGGTTTACCCTAAACACAGGTGGGAGGGGGGCTCACTGGCCTGAAAATGTTAATTAGCAGCTAACTTAATAAAGTGAGCATGCATTGACCCCTTGAGGCACTATTCTTTCTTTGATATGTGTAGCATCTACATATCCCTGACAGACCGCTAACAGCAGTTTCTCATATTTCCATTCTTCATGTAAACTGAACCAAACACACATGCACACAACTGTAGTAGCATCTACGGCACAAAAAGTTCACAATGATTATGTGTACATGCCACAACAAGGAGCTGTATTTAACTTAGCTTAACATTTTTTACTTCAGTACTTTTACCAGTGCAAACTAGCAAATTAATTAATCATAATGTAATTCTCCTTTTTACTCAATGTATGAATTTTATATAACATTTATGTTCACATGTACAAAAAACTCAGAAACAAATATGAACTTAAAAGCAACACTACTCCAAGGCAAACGAGAAGCAAAGGAGGAAAAGAGGCGCTGACGTCGTTAGGTCCGTTTTAGGGGGGCTTCAGCCCCCCTAAAATAATCACAAGCCCCCCTATCATTTTGGTTTATTTTATTTTTTCAGTTAACTTTTTTTTATTTGTTCACATCTACATGCTCAACACAATCACGACACGTGTAGTTTGTACATGAGTTTTTTTTTAGTCTGAAACAGAAATAATAATTAATGAATATAGAACTACACCGTCGCACACAGGAAGTATCAAGAAAGGACTTCCTCCCCTTAAGCCCGGCAGCTTTGTTGACAAGTCGGGGGCAGGGGTTATACAGCAAAACCTTTATATCGATGAGCAAACCCTGCTCAGCGCTCTTGTAAGTCACTCAACATCACATTAGGGTAAGACAGCAACAGCAGCACACCGTTAGTATTTCAAGGTTATAGTTCAGACGAGAGAGGAAAATGTTACCACATCGACATGCTAATGCTAACTCCGCTAGCATGTTTACATGCCGCAAACCATAATGAAAAGCTGCGCCATAGTTAAATGGTCGGAAAACTCCCCTGAAGTGACGTGATTAACGAGCCAGCCAGTTCATTGAGTGACTTAGTGCCACCAACTTGAGCGTACAGTAATGAGTCTGCACAAACAGAACCCGCTCTGCGCTTGTGTGCAGGAGCTGCAGCCCTCTGTGGGCTCAACTCTGTCTCTGCACATGCAAATCTCTCCCTGCTCTCCTCAACAAGTAGCCTCTCCAACAGTCAATCACAGACAGCTCTGTTTTATCCAATCAAAGCATGTCCAGGAAATTCTGCTTTACAGAAAAACACCCATTTAACAGCTAATTGAACTGCTTTCTGCTGCTGGTTAGCTACCAGTCACCATCCACTGCCTGCAAGATACTTTGTTGTAATTCATGTGTCATGATTAGGGTGACCATATTTGTCTTCCAGAAAAGACACATAGCCCATTCCTAAAACTGTTAAATTGCACTCTTTTCAGTTAAAGAGGACTTTTGATTTCAACATATAAAGTGTTTCTTCTCTGTTTGGTCAGACATAAATGATCCCTTGATGTGTAAAAAGAAGTGAACAGTGGAAATGTCCCAGGAAAAGAGGAGGGTTAATCAACCTAATTAAATATAATTATATAAAGTCCTCTTTATCTGAAAAAAGCGCAATTTTCCTGGCAGTATTTCCTGGACATGCTTTGATTGCATAATGGAGAGCTGTCTGATTGGCTGACGGAGAGGCTACATTGCTTTGTAAATTGCAAATTGAGCAACAACAGGGAGATTTGTGCAGGCAGAGACAGAGTTGAGCATGCAGAGAGAGGGCTGCATATGACTGCAGAGCAGGTGTTGCTCTTGCAGATTGATCACTGCACGCTTCAGTTGGTGGCACAAAAATCACTCCACACTAAAAACCTGAATCAGAATATGGCCGAATGTGTATATTATTGACCATTTTTCTATATTATATATTTTTTTCTATAATATATATATATATATATTATACTATAGGTACATATATGTATCTATAATATAGTAAACAGCCAGTTTTATATATGTCACATATATTCAAAAGCTACATCAAAACATATATTAAAACCTATATGTTTATATGAATTCTTTCCATGTGGGTTGTCAATTGCTTAATGTTTCCTATGTTTACCTATGGTAAAGAAAGGAGATATTGTACTCATCTAACTTTAACATAAATTTTGGCAGCTTAATGTGACGTTATGGAAAATGCCATCATCATGAGCAACCAAACTTAGGCTATATTAGGCTAACAGTTGTCCATATTCTGTACCATCTATCCACCAATGGCTGTTTCAGTTATTGTGAGTGAAAACTAAATGGCTTAGTAGCATTTTTTTTTGGCATTAGAAATTGAAAATGTTTTTCAATGTGTTGGCTAGATGGATAGACCAAGATTTTTTTAAGAGAGTGAGTGAGGAACAGGAGAGAGACCAGGTGGTTGATGCTGGGGAGATCTGCATGGTCAAGGTCAGTGATCTACAGCGAAAACAGGGGCGAGCGCACCGTTATGAGCATTTACTTGAGCACAAAGTTCCCAAGCAAAATTGAACAGTTTTCTATTTAGGAGTGAACAGGTAAGACACCTTGAGAAAAAAAACAACTATAATTATCATGTGACCTGCAACCTTATGTCAAGTTGTATCTGTATAGTTGACTTTCTGTATTATAAGTTCTACTACTTGCTGGATATTTTCATATATACTGTTATTTTGTATTTTGTATTTGTAATTATATACTCCTTTATTCCATATCATAGCAGTGTTATTCATATATTAAAACTGTCAACTGCACACTCATTTGGCAGAATAAAAGTTTGACAATTATTCATTTGTTCTTTATTGTCACATTTCAGTAACATTTATAATTAAACAAGTTGTAATTAAACAAATTAAATAAATGACTACAACATTTCCCCCTGTTAAGTGCAGTAGACTGAAATGAATAGCTTTATTTGGAAATATAACAGATCTAATTTTTAATGGACTTACATAAAATCTTTCTTCAACATAGACCCCACTAATGAACTGATTAAGTGTTATTTTTTATAAAAAGAAGAGAGAAAATGCACAAAAGTAGGAAAGGAAAGGAAAGTGATAAAATAATAGGTTTTGTTAGATTTTCTTCAGATAATGAATTAATTGACAAAGTTTTTGCAGGGTGTGACAAAAAACGTTCGAGGTCAAGCTCCTGGGGCTAAGCCCCCCCTATATCTCAATCCTAGTGATGTCCGTGAAAAGAGCTAAGCACAGGAAGAGGTCCTTTACTTTCACTTCCCAACTAAATACTACTTAGTACCGCTAACTGCCACCAGGTGGTGCAAAAGAGAATGACCTTGGGCCACAGCCTCAGAACGTAACCCAAGACAAGCACCTTAAAATGAATAAATGTGTTATTCAGAGGTAGAAAACCGTACCTCTCATAAAAGTACAATAAAAGTTTTTTTTTTCATTTTTAATACATGAATTTTTATGAACCACTACCAAGTTAACAGCAGAAAAACATGCTAAATGATGTTTCTACTGTATATATTTTTATGATTTTAAGCTCTTTCTGTCAAAAGAGCCCCTAATGAGGAAAAAAACAATCATTTGGAGTATTTTTCAAAAATGAGATGCAAAGCGTAATGTCTGAGATGAGGATACGACAGCCATGACAAGATAACAGATAACAAAGATTTCAGAAAAAAGTGTTGAAATTGATTTTATATTCAACTGCAGCAAACCTAATCTCTATTTATGCTTTTTTTTAATTGGCTTTTGCCTTGATCTTTAAAAGCATGAGCAAAGCACACACACACACACACACACACACACACACACCGCTCTTTTGTACACCTAAACATTTCGTTGGTGTTCAGCTTTTTTACCGACTTGCACTTTGTGGCCGTTGAACGATGAAGCCATGCTGCCTGTTGTGGGTTAGGCCTCATCACACCTAAAATGTGCCTTCATTTTATTTTGAAGGAAAATGCTCAGATGTACTGCTCATGAGCGGAAAACACCTAAAATCTGTTAGGATGACTCACTATACAACGGTAATCAATTGGACCAAATTGGGCCTGTAGACAAAGACGGGAGGCGTGTGTGAATGTCCTGATCTTTGAATGTTGCAACGGAGGGGATCAGGGAAGACTTTATCTTTTAAATCCTCAGCCTTTGAATAGAAGCCTAAAGTAAAATAAGCTAAATGTTCATGTCTGGGCTGAAGTCACCTCGGGGTTTCCTCTTTCTGACACCATGAAATTTTGGATAACAGATATTTTTAAGGGTTCTTTAGAAGATGATGGAGGTGGTTGTCCTGAACTGATGCAGATGGAAACACCTGACACTCAGGTGCGTCTGTCTCTGCGTTAACCATGGAAACCTGATTAGCCACCTCATTAACAGGATGCTCCTTCTAATTACTGCTGTGCTTTCAGTTAGATGTAATTAGGCTCTCGGATCAATCACATGTCATGCAATGATGAGGAGAGGTGGTGAAGCCTAGCCCAAAGGAGGCCGTCAGCTGGACTTCGCTCACTTCACGAAGACAGACCACGGAGGTTTGAGGAGGTACTGAATGGCTCTGCTTCACCCGCCAGGTCTTTCATCTGGCATGTT
Organism: Nothobranchius kuhntae; assembly: GCA_006942095.1. NCBI lineage: Eukaryota > Metazoa > Chordata > Actinopteri > Cyprinodontiformes > Nothobranchiidae > Nothobranchius > Nothobranchius kuhntae. The sequence goes on along the minus strand of SSNQ01034701.1, from coordinate 719,937 downwards.
TTTCTCAACAGGTGGCTTTCATTAACCCCCCCCCCCCATGCTGCAGAACGCCGATTCTCACTGTGTGGGAACTGTTGTCAATGGCAACCAGCCTCCTTCTTTTATAGCTGTAGGTGTGGAGTTGTCATGGAAACCACATCCAAAACACACATCAATACTAGAGCAACAGCATGGTGCTCAGAGATGCTGTCAAATGTGTACACACCTGTCTGAAGGAACGTAAAAACAACCAGAGATCTCTGTTAGTATTCCTATTCCTCATACGTCCTGCAGCTGACTGCAGATCAATTACATAACAGCATCAGGGTGCGTGGGCCGGACTCATCAAGAAGAGGCTGCATGCGCACATACACACACACACACCTACCTGTCAGTACTACAACCAGAACCCTGATCCATCCTCCACTGTAATCTGTGATGTAACTTGGTCTTCTCCTTTAGCTCTTAACTGTAATTCTATTTGTGTGTGTTTTAGTTTGTCTTTTTATGTGTTTTCATATCATGTCCTGATAATTTTAAAGCACATTGAATCGCCTCTGTGTTTGAAATGTGCTCTATAAATAAAGCTGCCTTGCCTTGCCTGACATTACTGAGCAGCACAGAAGCCTGGTGTTGACCCGGTGCAGAGGCAGCCTCTGGGATGGACCAGAACCACATTTCCACAGTGGCTGAAGAAAAGAGGAGTTATAGGATCCAGACCAGGGGTCTCGTTTATCAAACATTGCATAGAATCCTTACTAAAACCGTACTTAAGCTCAGCAAAAAAAAAAAAAGTATTTATGCCAAGTAGGTTTGTGGTCTATCAAACATGGAGTACTCACAGCTGCACGCAATCTCCGCTTCATAAATCAGAAACTATCTAGAATGGTTCTCAGCTGCATTTTAGTCGCATCCCGCCCTCACCACACCCACTTACTGCCATAAATAATCAATGCAAAGTGCCTTGTGGATCTCATGCATATACATAAGCCGGCTGTTGCAGCGCTTCGCCAATGACATGGCGAACGTACATCAAGGCAGATCAGGGAAGCGCTATTTCACAGAAGCAGAAGTTGAGGTACCTGTGGGTGAGGTGGAGAAATGAAAGGAAGTACTTTTGCAAAAACAAATAAGAGAAAATCCACGGAGTGGCACAACGTTGCTGAAGCCCTCAATGTTGTGAATTCTTCAGAGAGATCTGTGGCGGATATAAAAAAAAATGGTCCGATCGAGATTCAATCCCCAGACTTCCAGGTGAAAGTCACGAACACTAACCAGTCACCCAAACAGAGATCTCCCTTGTCCAAGTAGCCAGGGCACATGATCAATCGGGTCACAGTGACAGGACACTCACTGTCACAGACGCATGACATTATGTCTCAATCAGTCCTCCTGCTGATATTCTGCATTCCGTAATCTGCGCTTCAGTCTGTGTGTGTGTGTGTGTATGTGCGCGCATGTGTGTGTGCGTGTGGGGGGTCTTGTTCTGTGTGAAAACGAAGCAGTACTAGTGATAATGCTGCAGGATTTCATAATTGTATCCTTAGCAGCAGCAGCACTGCAGGTGCTCTCCATGTCCAAAATGTGCGTAAGCCAGCTGCTAAATCAACTTAAAGTTGCGCACATTTTTCCGCTAAGTTTTGTTTCATAAATCCCGAAGTTTGCGTGGAAAGTTGCTTACGCAGTTTTCCGACCCCGTTTTGTGCGTAAGCAAGCTTGATAAATGAGGCCGCTGCTCATTAAGCCAGTCAGTAAAAAGTTTCCCATATAAGGAACCCAGCAGGTTGCATCGAGTCACTGACTAGTGTCAGATTGTAGAAGAAAGTAGTAGAGTGTGGAAGGTGGTCAGTATGGCCTCCAGCAGTCTAAGCCCAGTTTCACACTGAAAGCTTCAGCGGCACGAAGCAGCAGCAGAACAATAGCCTGGCCTACCAGACTCGTCCTCTGTTTAATTCTGCACAGAGAAAGAGTATGGTAGCTCACAGGCAGAGAGGCACATGAGGGGCGGGACTAGGCAGCTCAAAAATAACCAATCAGAAAAAAGACGGAAATGCCGACTGTACCGCGTGTCAATGTAGTTTATTAGCTGTAGTAAAAACATGGCGTCTGGCAACAGCGCAAACATCTTTCTTTAGAAGAAAGGCTTTTAGCACTTCTACTTGTTGTGGGGTTTTTTTTTAACCGTGTCCTGTCTGGCTGTGAAGCAAGCAGAATTGATGTCTGAATGCTGGTAACAAGCCTCACAGATTTACTCTCAGGTGGAGCATCAAAGTGTCTGCTTTTAATGTCACGCCTGATACTTAAAACTTTATTGTTATTGTTGTTGAATGCTTGGTAATTCCGACCAGACACGGAGACAGAGGTGAAAGAGAAAGGAAGAGAAAAGGTGGAGAGAGAGGGAGGGGGGTTCCACAAAAATAAACAATGAACAAGAGTCTGCTTCTAAACCTGCAGAAAAAGACAAAAAAAAAAACAAAAGGACACAAAAAGGGACACAACAACAATACAACAAGATCTAGCTATCACTGCGTCAACTTGATGAAAAAAAAACAATATATATATATATACATATAATCAACATTGCTTAACTGAAGAATCACGATAATAAATCACAGTGCATTAAGTGCCCACCATAGTCTTAAGACCTGTGTTTAACGTGCCCAAGCCCATACTTTTGAGAGCACCATGTGAGCACCTGTGTGTGTACACGCGCTTGTTTATGTAAGGTTTCTCTATAGGAGCGTCCAACAGAGAGTGTGAGGGACCACAGATCCGCCCCCCAAAGATGCGCAGGAGACGGGGGAGCTCCAAGTCCCAGAGATCCAGGCCCTGCCCCAGAACGCAGGAACCCCAAGGTGACTGCAACCAGGAAGGCCCCCGCCCCCCTCGAGAGGCACAGAGGATCGCCCCGGGGGGCCACAACCAGCAGCCGGCAGAGTTCCTGGAGACATCAGCGGCAAGCCCACAGGCCCGCCCGCAGCCTCCCACCCCCTAGCTGGCTGAGCCCGGGACCCAGCGACCCGGGACCCAGGGGCGACCACCCCCGCCGGGGACCCAGCAGAGCCCAGGGATCCAGACCCCACCAGGCAGCCACCGGGATCTATCAGGCAGATGCCAAAATCTTCAACCCCCTGACCCGGTTGCCACGAACACTCCGGCAGACCACGGCACAAGCCCTCACACCAGGTGTGGCAGGGGGAGGGGGGACAAAGATCTATATCATCAAGAGAAGTTCCAGGAGAGGGGAGGAGTCAAAGGCCCCACCTGACATATACAGTCATACACAAACACAGTCACACACTCCCTCCCTCATGCTCACACATGCACATACAACCCAAGACTTACAAAAATGCACGCCGGACACCCACTCTTGTTGTGGTTTTAAAGACATTTGAGTCATTTAGAACAGAGGAAAGAGCCGCAGCGAACTCCGCTGCTGTCTTTGTTGTTTATGAGAAACTGAGCGTTGCTGTGTGTGACGTCCGCAACGCTGTAGTTTTTTAGCTGTAGTCAAAAGTGGCGTCTGGCGACGGCGCAAACATCTTGTTTTACTTTAGATGAAAGGCTTTTAGTGCTTCTACTTGTTGTGGTTTTAAAGAAGTGTCCAAGTCATTTAGAACAGAGGAAAGAGCCGCAGCGAACTCTGCTTCAGTCGCCATGTTTATGATAAACTTGGCGTTATGGTGTGTGACATACGCTGCTCAGCGCTGATTGGCTCGGTTAGAATTCTCAGGGGGCGGAGTTATTTGAATAGGCGAGTTCCCGGACCCTTTCTCTGTGCAGAATTAAACAGAGGAGGAGTCTGGCAGGCCAGGCAAGAGGAACGTCACCGCTTCAAATAGAATCCATTATAGTCAATTGAGTGTTTCAAACCAGCAGCGACGTGGCGATTTCCAGGCGCATCCCAGAAGCGGCACGCGACGCCGCTAAAGATAGTATCAGGTTCTATTTTTGCCACGTGTCGCTTCTGGGATGCTTCACTTTCCGTAGTTAACATAGGACTAGACAGGGATCACACACAGTTTCAGTGTAAAATCACCGGTAAATTTCAAAATAAAAGTACTGCAGTGATGCAATTCCATATGTATGAAGCTTACGTGTGACCCAATTATTTACTCACAGCATCGTTCCAGAAGTGCAGAGGTGTGTTTGTCATGGCTTTACTCCTGGCAGTGGAGAGGAACATTATATGTGGCATCAAACAGCGATATCAAACGTGAATTCCTTATTTTTGGTTTAATGATGAATCGTGACAAGAAGTCTCAAGAGATCTTGTAATCTCGCTAGTCCAGCGAAGAGCTCAGTGAGGAAGCCGTCCTGCTGCCAAGACTCCCGGTGTGAAAAATACCGCTTTGAAGTTTGCGTGTAAACCGTTTGGCTGCCGTTTCACATTGCTGATGCTTCCAGTGTAAAACCAGTCTAAGTCTATAGCAGCATAACTACAGAGATAACTGGATAACCTAGCCTTTTAGATGGAGGCATGTTGGAGGCAGGACAAGGGAGAGCCGTCTTTACCGACTGTACACTCCACCTCCCTCTACACCCCCACTTGTCCAGATCTGGGCTAACATCAGATTTTAAACATAAGCCCTATCAAATAAAAATGTTTTAAGCCTAGTCTTGAAAGTAGACAAAGTGTCTGCCTCACGGACAAGGCCGGATTAACCATATGGGCAACTGGGCAATTGCCCAGGGCCCACGAACTCTAAGGGGCCCAGGGCAGCAAGAGCACGAGCAAAATACTGTAGGCATATCTGTAATCTCCCGCATTATATTAAACTAGGGTGACCGTATGTCCGGTTTTCCCCGGACATGTCTACTTTTCACTCTCTGTCCGGGCGTCCGGACTGGGGGTCTGCGGTCGTATTGATGAAAATGTTTGGCTTTTCATCCAGGAGCAGGGATCGAATTATGGGGGAGCTGTATATCCTACACATCCAGGGGAGCTGGAAACAAGTTTTCTACCTACGTATATTACATTATTTATGGACTCTTTTGAGCAGAGAGCACAGAGAGCGGCACAGCGCGTTCTTGCGCAGCGCTCCAGGCTGCTGCTTCCAGCGCACGGTCCATTCTCAAAGTGGCGCAACCAAAAAACTATAATTAGCACACAATCATTCATGTCCGCACATGTTCTCTACTTTCTGTCTTATTTGTGCCTGAAGCGCTCTGCTACTGCGCAGCTCATCACCTGTGCTGCGCGGTGCTGCGGTGATTTCACCTCACTGACGCAGCAACGAAAGGCGCACTCTGCTTTGCGGTCAGGAGATCCCTTTGATCTGCTCAAAAGTAACTGATGAGGTGAAAAAGTAAGAATCCAGGCAACAGTTTTTTCTGGAGAGTTTAGAGGAGATGCAGGAAGATGAGAGACAGACAGGACAGGAAAATAGTTAAATAAAAACAAGAAAACTAAACAAAGTGTTGAAAAGTAAAATGTAGGTAGATTTATCTCCAACTACACGTTTTTACCAGTATAAAACAATAAGTTATACACATGTAATAATTATACATCTGATACAATTCAGATCACCTTCAAAACTCAGTCACACACCCAGGGCCGTTTAAAGACATTTTGGGGGCCAAGGCAAAATGACCCCCCCACCCACCCACCCCATAACAGGGCTCCCCAGAAGCCTCTGTGTAGTTCATACCCTGTCCAGTAGTGTTAGTTATACAGTGTTTGTAAAAAAGACTCAGACATTACTGACATGTTCTAATATTATCAGATGAAAAACTAAATTATCAGACATGCTGTCTCATCTGCTTCTTTCCTAAACTTGCAAAAAGTAACAAAACCATTTGAAAGCCACTATTTGTGGATTCTCTGAAAGTTTCCAGTGTGACAACTTATTTTTTCATTGATCCTATCGTCTAATCTCACAGCTGAAACAAGCATCCTTAATAATCTGTGCACAGGAAGCGTACCGATGCTGTAGGAAAACAAAAGGTATAATAATTTATTATTAATAAAACCTTGTTGCTGCACTAAAGCAGAAAAATGAGATTTTGCAATACATATGCAGGTAAAATCGTATGATTTGGTGAGTTGAGGATGGAGGATTAATGTTTTAGTAGTGATATTATTTGTGGAAGTAAGAGAGCGGTTTATTTTTTGTGTATAAGGCTATTTTGTACTTTTTGTTATTTATCTTGTCTTAGTTAAAGGGGGTAGGCCATATAAGATTTTTTCTTCTTCCTCCCCCTATTTCACTCGAATGCTTATATTCTAATTTGAAGTTTGTATATTTAAACTTTGAGTGAAATAAATTATTGAATTGAACTGAATTGAAATTTACATATGAATTGTTTTAGAGCCCTTTTATTGGCAGAATCTGATATTAATTTAGTTCTTACAAAAAAATGGGTCCCAGCATGGTTTGTGTGGCGTTGCCATAGTGTGACATCATAGGCACAGATCCCCTGTCCTCTTGTTTGGAAATGGAAATGTGGTCACCCTATAAACAAACTGTCCACCCGGGCTTTTGTGCTGCACAGAGGCGCTTCACTGCCTATGACTTTGAACGTCAGTTGAGAGTCAGTCTCATGCAGACTGACTAATGAAGAGAGGGCCTCAAGTTTAGACCCTCTCCTCATTGGTCAGTCCACACAAGGTGGGTCAAAGGTTATCCTGAGCGGGTTACGTGATGTCAGGCATTCAAGCATTGAGTATACTGTATTTACTGCATATTACAGTAAAATATTCTGTATGTGACCATATTATGGTGATCCTTGGGTCGTGATGATGGGGCCCTTGAATATTGTTGCCCAGGGTACAACGAAGTGTTAATCTGGCCCTGCTCACGGACTAAAGCTGGGAGTTGGTTCCACAGGAGAGGAGCCTGACAACTAAAAGATCTGCCTCCCATCCTATTTTTAGATATTCTGGGAACCACCAGTAGACCTGCAGTCTGAGAGTGAAGCGCTCAGTTAGGAACGTATGAAACAATCAGGTCACTGATGTATGATGGAGCTTGATTATGAAGAGCTTCATATGTGAGAAGGAGGATCTTAACATCTATTCTGAATTTTACAGGCAGCCAATGTAGGGAAGCTAAGACAGGAGAGATATGATCTCTCTTTTTAATTCTCATCAGAACTCTAGCTGCAGCATTTTGGACAAGCTGAAGACTTTTAACTACATTCTGTGGACTTCCTGAGAGTAATGAATTACAGTAATCCAGTCTTGATGTAATAAATGCATGAACTAGTTTTTGAGCATCACTCCTGGAAAGTATGCTTCTAATCTTAACAATATTCTTCAAGACAATGTAGAACCATAAAAGAACCACTGGGGAACTTCATACCTCAGACTGTCACAGCCTTCAATCTGAGCTGGTACCTGTAGATGTGGAAAGGGCCCTGGCAGGAGCAGGTCTACGTCTCACCTCGTGTGACATGTAGAAGGCAGCGATTCCGAGTGGCCAGAAGCAGCAGAGCATGGAGAAGACGCTCAGTCCCAGATGATCTCTGGGGGGCATCAGCAGGAAGGTGTCCTCACTCTCAGACTCACTGGAGTATTCGCTCTGACCAAATACAGAGAGGAGATTACTCATTCACAGTACCAGAATCAGTAGGAACTTTCTCAGAAGTTCTGGAGCTGTTGTTAATGTTCTAGCAAAGAGGAATTCTTCAGGGAGGAAACTTGAAAAACATGACTCAGCTAATTCTCTGTTGAACAATCTTAAAAGCTAACTTTATCTGAAGGGTTAGGGTTAGGAGGCACTGCTGAATGTCTCAGGACATCTGCTCCCACAAGAACACCAGATGTTTGTACATTTGACAACATACATACATACATACATATATACCTGTAAAAATGAGGTGGACTATCACACACTGTGAACTGATATCCCCACCATTACTATTAAAACTACAGCTGACAAAAATTATGCAACACAAGTTTTATTTTGAACCATTCAGGATGTGCCTTGTTTAAACAAGTCTCACTTCCTGTCTAGCTCATGTAACTTCATGATAATTTGCACGCCGCAAAATATCTGCTCCATTTGGAAACTTTCCAGAGCTCCACATCTGGATCCACAACACACCACAGCTGGATCAACACTCAGGTTGGACACAACAATTTTTGATCTTTGCCTCAGCTGTAGCAAAGTGAGGGGTATTACAGTTTTCTCGACTGCTTAAGGAGCAAATCACCTCCAAATCAACTTGTTTTTGCGGATAATCTACATAAATGACTGTCTAATCCTGCTGCAGACAATCATTTGGCGCTTTAGTGCATCTTCGTTCTAATTTAAATATTTTGCCTAAAACTGTTGGTGTTGCACCGTCTTCAGGTAATAACTGCACTACATTTGAATTTAAATCTGCCGTCGCTATTGGCTAAGAGGTACCCTGTGATGTTAGCGTGTACCATGTGATGTCACTATGTATGTATGTGTGTGTTTGTTTGCTCTCTTGGTCTGAAAAGCAGCACCTTTTTGTGGCGTATCTTTCAAACAGGAAATTGGAGTGGAGTTAGTTTACGTTCACACTGCAGGCCGTGATGCTCAATTCCAATTTTTTTAGTAAATCAGATTTTTTTGTGTGGCCGTTCACACTGTGACTGAAATGCGACATCAAACTCTCTCCAGTGTGAACCAGGAGAGGCGGAGTTGTGATGTAATCCTTATCCTGTGGATAAACTATCAGTGAAAACTTTCACACCTGTTAATTCTTTCGTTTTGGGCTGGAAGCTGTTTGTAAAACTGTTAACTATTTTACTCCTTGTTCCCGCCGTCTCCCTGAATTATTATTTATCGAAAATGTTCCGGTATTAATTCATTCACATAGAATCCCTCTCTCACAGTCACAACCAATCTTGTGAACTCAAATGCCTGAACCATAATGCTATTTCTGGAAAAGCACCCTTCAACAATGTTAAGTGTTGACTTTGGAACACGGACACTTTGACTAACTCTGGTGTTCATAGGTGGTATTGCAGCAAGAGCACTAATTTTCGAGTCGCTGGGATGTTGGTTCACTGCTGATACGTTCCAGCATCATGATCAGAGACAACTCATACAGGATAAAGAGTCATTTGTACTAATAAGTTCATTTTACAATAATATTTACTGTTAGAACATCTCCTGGGCTCAGAATCAGCTGCTTGACTTGTCAAGTCTGCCATTTACACAGTCCCAGCCTTGCCTTGCTGAGCGGATGTTTTAGCACAACGGTGCCCTCTAGTGGCTGGTAGATGTAAACATGAACACAGTGTTGTGCCCGACAGAATGAAATTTTGATTATTTATCTTTTTAAATATAGCTTTAAAAGGATTAACTGTAAATTCATTCTGCAAACCTCTGAATGCCCCGTGGAGGGGCTTTTTATTAAAATGTTCCATATTCTAACTTTAACTAAAGTCAGTACAGCTTGAGCTCAACTAGCACCAACTGGAAACACCAGGCGTCACAATTTAACACGCACCAATCAGAAATCAGGACAGATGAACGGGCCAAAGTCAGCTCATGCAGGTTTGAAACAACGGATCCAAGGAGATGAAAGAGGAGGAGGAGAAAAAGGAGGAGGTCTGGAAAACCAGGGTGGAGGAGGTGGAGGAGGTAGAGGACGATGTGGAAGAGGAGGAGAAGGAGGTCTGTTACACCAGGGTGGAGGAGGTGGAAGAAGAAGAGGAGAAGAGGAAATGGGAAGCCAGGGTGGAGGAGGTAGAGGAGAGGAGGAGGAGGTGGAGGAAAAGGAGGTCTAGGACACCAGGAAGGAGGAAGTAGAGAAGTTGGAGAAGGAGAAGGTATAAGAGGAGGAGGAGAAGGGCATCTGGAAAACCATTAGTTATGTAAACAAAAGCTAAACTACCAAGCTAACATTATCAAACTATTTAGCTGCTGGAGCAGATTAATGCAACAATTAATGGGCTCAACACACGGGAGGCGACATCGCCTCTCCTCCATTCATTTTCAATGAGACATGCGCAACAAAGCGATAATCGCGGGTCTCCCTTCTACCAAGCGAAACGCGAAAAACGTGAGTGTGAAAGTTTGCGCTCGTGCACGTGTCGTGCACAGGCGACCCAGCGACGCGATCCCAG
>SSNQ01034701.1:698080-709809 GCA_006942095.1 Nothobranchius kuhntae | reverse complement strand
GAAGTCTACATCAGACTGAAGGAGGTGGAACAGGAGGAGGAGACGGAAGTCTAGGACACCACGGTGAAAGAGGAGGAGGAGAAAAAGGAGGAGGTCTGGAAAACCAGGGTGGAGGAGGTGGAGGAGGTAGAGGACGATGTGGAAGAGGAGGAGAAGGAGGTCTGTTACACCAGGGTGGAGGAGGTGGAAGAAGAAGAGGAGAAGAGGAAATGGGAAGCCAGGGTGGAGGAGGTAGAGGAGAGGAGGAGGAGGTGGAGGAAAAGGAGGTCTAGGACACCAGGAAGGAGGAAGTAGAGAAGTTGGAGAAGGAGAAGGTATAAGAGGAGGAGGAGAAGGGCATCTGGAAAACCATTAGTTATGTAAACAAAAGCTAAACTACCAAGCTAACATTATCAAACTATTTAGCTGCAGGAGCAGATTAATGCAACGATTAATGGGCTCAACACACGGGAGGCGACATCGCCTCTCCTCCATTCATTTTCAATGAGACATGCGCAACAAAGCGATAATCGCGGGTCTCCCTTCTACCAAGCGAAACGCGAAAAATGTGAGTGTGAAAGTTTGCGCCTGTGCACGTGTCGTGCACAGGCGACCCAGCGACGCGATCCCAGAAAGTTGAAACATTTTCAACTTTTCATCGCTGTCGCTTGGACGAGGACCAATCAACGGAGGTTTCATTCACTGACCAATGAGCGGACAGGATGCTCCGTACATCTCCGAGCAAACATCGAGAAGTTTATTATTATGTTTTATATAGTAAAATCAGAAGTAAGATTTCACATACCTCTAGCAGCACCTTGTGAAACATCATATCTACCACTTTATTTACTCTGAACTGCTTAAATAACCTTAATTCCCTCCAACCTGGCACAGCCAAACAAAACATCGGAAGTTTCGATTTCGCCATGGAACAGAACGCGTAGACGGCTTTGCCGCTGCCGCGGATCGCCTCCCGTGTGTCAGGTAATAAAAGCGACGGCGACAAATTTTGCTGATCGCGGTCGTTTGTCACCTCCCGTGTGTCGAGCCCATTAGACGCCTCATCCTCAGATCGTTGTTGATGGTTTCATCACCACCCAGCAGCCCATTACATTTAGTGAAGTGGACCCAAACTTCACAGTGCTTCCTCTCTGCCATGCTGTTTGTTTACAGCTCGCCCACGGTGACTGACGACGTTACGCTCTTGCGCTCTCTGTGTGTGTGTGTGTGTGTGTGTGTGTGTGTGTGTGTGTGTGTGTGTGTGTGTGTGTGTGTGTGTGTGTGTGTGCATGGTCGTTTGTTCTGTGTGTCTCCGTGTTGCCCTGCGATGGACTGGCAACCTACCCAAGGTGTACCCCGCCAGTCTGCCCAGAGAATGCTGGAAATCAGCACCAGCCCCCCTGCAACCCTGCGTGGATGAGCGGCTATAGAAAATGGAAGGATTGAGGAGCAAAGTTAATGAGTCGTATAACGAAGCTCAGGGAAAGTGTGGTGGAAGCTAGGCTTATGTCAGAAGTGAACATTTGTGAGCAGCGGTACATCCCCCTGGCCACTTACGCCTTACGGATTTTGCGTGATTCACGTAGGCAGAGCGTTGGCGCTGGTTTAGGAACAGTGTCCATGAGGAAAAGACAGGAGGCAGAACTGGAGTTTGCAGAGCTCCAGATGTTGAGGTTCTCATTGTGAGTGACAAGGATGATAGGATCAGGAATAAATAAAATAAAACAAATGATTTTGTTAGTGGCGTCAATCAACAACGTAACGGTTACTAAGTGAGTTAGTGACGGTGTTTTAGTGACCTCAGTGTTATTTCATGGACCCGAGACTAAGCTGTACTGCAGAACGGACGGTGGTGTCTCGTCAGGTGCGATCTGCAGTAAAGCCGGGCGTACACTGTGCGACTTTTTCACTCGTAGTATGCAGCTTCAGCTCAAACTGTACGACTTCCTCGCAGAGCAGATCTCACGAGCCAGGCGCTCACACTGTACGACCCAGTTCTCAGATGCGACCTGACTGCTCACACTGTACGTCTGGTAGCAACACGTCGGCCCTAAAATATGCTAAAAATAGCAGTTTTTACTCAACACGTCAGACTTTTTTGTCTTGTTTTGCCTGTTGTCCTTCGGGAGTGCTGCAGGAGGACACACAGGGATTTATGGGGGTTGGATGAGGAAAACGAAATAAAGAAAGTAAATCTGTGTTTTGTGATCAGTTTAATTTGACATGAACATGACAAACACGCTTTCTTGACAATCTTTGTGAGTAAAAAAACGTGTAGAAATTAAAACGGAAAACGTGTGTTATTAGGGAAACAGCGGGCAAGAGGTGTTGATGCAGGATTGCGCATGCGCCGTGAGCGGTTCTGGTACATTTTGGGTTGCAGCTGCTCGCAGCGCCGCTTCAACAGTGCGATACCCTCACGAGGGACGAGCGAAATATTAAACACGCCAGAAGTCCGTGCGACCTCACGACTGCTGATCGGCAGCTGGTCACGTGGTGTTAATCGCCTCTCGTAACCCCCTGTACACTACACGACCGCTCGGCGCAAAACTCGCCCCGATGTTGTGGATTCTCGCACGACTGGAAAATCGGCTCAAAAAAGTGAAAAAGTTGCACAGTGTACGCCCGGCTTAAGTCAGGAACATGTTTGTTAACTAAAGTGTAAGTTCCTAGGGTTTGTGTTGATTAACACCCTCACTGCTTAGACAGTGTGACCTCACCTCCAGCTCCTGGAAGTCATCCTCATCATCGATGTCATACGACAGCGTGGGAATCTTTGTGTCTTCACCACAAAACTCCAGAAATTTACCATCAGCAAACAGTAGGACCTCCTTTGTGGAGGGGGAGGCATAAGGTGCTTGACCCTCAATGAAAGTGGTTTCACAGCAGTCTCCTCCCCCAGTTTCTCCCCATGTGTGCAAAATACTGTTGGGGCACAGGAAGAGTCCAGGGCCTGGTTGGAGGCTGGCTTCTGGTACCGCCTGGTTTGGTAGGAGTGCCCTAGGTTTCAGGAACTGAGGAGGAGTCCTACTATGCTCCTGGGCACTCACCATGTGTCCATGATACACGTCCTGAGGCTCCACTCCCAACCTGTGGGTGTTGATGAGTCCTCTTCCTGCTCCCTCTCTCAGTAAGCTGGTTTCAGGCTCTTCTTCTCGTCCCTCCTCCTCTGCTCCTCCCTCCATGTCGCTCTTTTCCCTCCAGCACCTCCTCAGAGGCTTTTCCAGAGAGGCCAGATGTTAGGGGTCCACTTTCCTGAGAAACAGAAAATTAAAATGCGTAGACTTGGCACGACAGATTGCATCTGATGCTGTTTTTAATAAATAACTCTCTAGTTTATAACAAACAACAAATTCTTTTACACCCAAATTACACAATTTCTCTCAGATACAAAGAATGGTTGCTACAACATCTAGCTTCCATCACAACACCTCACATCCACCACACCACATCTCATTATTCATATCTTGTATGTCATGTATCAGTTTAGGAAAAATAATTAAATGCATTTTATAAACTATATACTTGACTCTGTCTGAATTAATACGAAGTGTGTTTATGGTCCCTGAAGAAGAAAAGAACCCTAGAATCTTCTAATTAAACATTCAAAGATCAATCAGATTGATATTTCATATTTATATGGAATCATCACATCTTACTGGTCATAATTAATATGTTTTAATTGCTACACAATATTCAGGTAAATTATTCCAATCCTGAGGAGCTTTAACACAAAAGGTGTATCTCCACTTCTTTTTTAAACCAAAGAATGGCAAAGAAAAGCTGATCTGGTATACGCGTGTAACCCAAAGAGTTAAAGGGCACTAACAAAACTTTCAAGTAAGAAGAAAAATCTGAATAATACATTTAAAATAATAATATAATATAATATAATATAATATAATATAATATAATATAATATAATATAATATAATATAATATAATATAATATGAGAACCTCCCACTCCGTGAGTTGGTGTGTGAGGTTGAGAGATTCCGACTTGATATAGTCGGACTCACCTCAACGCATGGCTCTGGCTCTGGAACTAGTTTCCTTGAGAGGGGTTGGACACTCTACCACTCTGGAGTTGCTCCCACTGAGAGGCGCCAAGCAGGGACGGGCATACAAAATACCCCCCATCTTGGTGCCTGTACGTTGGGGTTTACCCCGGTGAATGAGAGGGTAGCCTCCCTCCGCCTACGTGTACGTGTGGGGGGACGGGCTCTGACTGTGGTCCGTGCTTATGCACCAAACTTCAGTTCAGACTACCCACTCCTTTTGGAGACCTTGGAGGGGGTGCTGGAGAGTGCTCCTTCCGGTGAGTCCCTCATTCTGCTGGGAGACTTTAACGCTCACGTGGGCAACGACAGTGAGAGTCAACCCTCAACCGTCACAGCAGTCGAGGGTTTTGCCGCTGGAAATGCTAACACTAACGTTAGCTAACCTTGCAACACTATAGATGGTATTCTGTGTGGCTGTATGTGTTCATGATTTCATAGAAAAGTCAGCGATTGTTCAGATGTTTATGATGTATATTAATGATTGTTTCAGGTGTTTTTGTGTCAGGAGGTTTTGTGCACACCTGTATATCTGCTAGTGTTGAAGGTGTTTTAGAGAACAATAGGTACGCACGACCACTTCCTTCATAGCACCCTCAATAAAAAGACTATCTCCTTCATCGCACCTGCAGAAAAACATTTCTGGAGCCGCCACTGATCTGAAGAAAAATAATAACAAAGGTACATGTATATATATACACATAGGCTGTCTGTAAGCTATTATTGTAACCTTCAACCAGAGGTGTGGACTCAAGTCACATGACTTGGACTCGAGTCAGACTTGAGTCATTATTTTAATGACTTCTGACTTGACTTGATAAAATCTATAAAGAATTACGACTTGACTCTGACCTAAATGCCAATGACTTGCAACTTGAATCGACTTGCATCTGTTGACTTGGTGATGACTTGAGCATATTTGATATTTTAGCACAAAAGTGACACGACATGGGCAAACATCATGAATCATTCTTCGTTCTGAGTGTGATCTTCTGCTAAATGCAGCAGCACTTTCTGCTTGTTTGAGTGAATAAATGAAGCTTTAAGAAGCTTTATTTCTGGAATTCATTCATTATCATTGTCATTAAATTGAAGCTGGACAGAAGACTTGATTATGACTTGAAAATTCCAAGTTAAGGACTTGGACTTGACTTGGATTTCCACATCAGTGACTTTGTACTTTGAAGGTGGAGTGATTTCTATTGCCAGACTCATCGGCTCCATAGTTCCCTTTCTACCGAAATGGGGGTTCGAGGACCTGGCAGTCTGGATCTGTACAGAGGTCTCATCCTAAGGGTATGTGTGGAGCGACAAAATGGCGTCTTATGCGTTTATGAAACCCCAATCATAGCTTAAGAGCAAAACATCACTTCATCACTCAGACTTGCTTCTCCGGATACGAGAGTTCTGATGACATCACTCACACATACACCATTCATCTCACGTCTCATTCACACCAAGATCCATTCATCACTTAGAGTTTAGAGTTAGTCTTGTTTAAAATTGTTTAGAAATAAATCTTCTTAAACATTTTAAAGGTGACTCTCTCTTCTCTTGTCTCTCAGTTAATACGAAGTGTTACATAATCTCTGCAATTAAAAGTTCCAATCTTCTGGTTAAAAGTACCCAAAGATCCCTGAGATTGATTTCATGTTTACTATGGAATCTCATGTCTTATGGTTCATTAAATAGATGTAAATTAAATCATTACAAGCAGCTTTAGCACGATGTGCATGTTCAAAACATTTTTCTTGTAGCAACAAATTTTACTTTCTGTGGTTGTTGGTACAATCATGAACAGCATGTTTCCAAACTGCGTCTGTATATTTGTCAGTGGAAAATAATTTTTAAAATCCTTTTGAAATGCTCAAATTAAAATGAAGCCTCATCATGCAAAAGTATAGCTATGCACTTCCAGTATTTCACCAAATGTTGCTTGGATAATTGTTTCTACATTAACAGGCCCGGGAATGTGGTGAATAGAGTTTTATGTATGCTATTGATGTAATGTTGGGATTTTAAACATGCATTTTCACAAATATAATCTTGGTAACCTCATAACCTCAGACAAACTTGAGGGGCTCCCTTGTGGGAGTTGCAGACCCTAATTGGGAACCATTGCTTTAGTCTATGGAGGTTGCTAACATTGGAATACCCTTCCAAATATTATCAATCAATTGTTATCAACACTGGCTTTCAGGGTAGCTTTGAGCTTCAAATGTGAGAAGTTATAGATCGTTCATGGGTAGCTTTAAAACAGCTTGAACTTTTGTAACCCTTCATCGTAATGGGAACGTTAATGAAGGGACCGTTTGTTCATTAATGCTTAATAATGTAACGTTAATGAAGGGAAAGTTATTGTAAGTGTTACCAAACACTTGACTGGTTTCATTGTATTTTTAACCGTACATGCTGTTGGCTTGTTATTGTGTTGTTTATTTCATGGAACTGTGATGGAAATGGCATCTGGCTAAATGCAGTTTATTCATGGCATGCACCCAAATCAAGTGTTAGACCAGTTGGTGGAGTTCTGTTTTACACCTGTTGGTGCCTATCCTCTGTTGAGTTTGATAATAATCCCTTTATGATGTTTCTGTGATTTTGTGTTTGCAGCCCTAAAAATCCACACGAACACGCGCACGTGTGTTTACAGTTAGCAAATGGACAATGTACCAAAACCTCGTAATAAAACCCGGACACTGGCTCTGACGTAAACCCGGCTAACGCGCGCGCGCGCACACACACCTCACAAGGTGAGACATAGCGTCTGTCCGTCTGAGGGGGGCTCTTCTGTCCTCTGATCGTCCTCGGAGAGCTCCGAGTCGGACACGCACCCAACAGAGTGCCGCCGAGAGGCTCCGAGACAACGAGCCGGGAAAGAAGCGAGGTGAGCGGTTAGGCAGCGGGCAGGTGTCCGTGGGGCTTGGAGCACTCTCCTGCGGAGAAGAGCTGAAGAAGAGGAGGAGAGAGCATCAGCTGCTCAGAGTTTACTGCCAGGAGGGAGAGGGGAGGAATGTGCAGTGAATGCTGAGGAGTGAGTGCGTTTGGGGTGTTTTCATTTCCTCTCCATGGTCCTAAAGCCCCAAGATCCTTTCGGAACATCTCTGGGTCTTCATGAAAGGATTCTTTGCTTCGGATGAAGCCCTGCTTAGATCTGCTGGTCCAGTCAGATCCTAGTTTTACCCTGTAAACAAGTATAAAGGCGACATGTGTGTGTGTGTGTGTGTGTGTGTGTGTGTGTGTGTGTGTGTGTGTGTGTGTGTGTGTGTGTGTGTGTGTGTGTGTGAAATACATTTTATGATCAAATAAAAAGGTTGCTGACTGAAGTGTCAAGAAACTAATATTTTTAAAGCATCAAACATTTTCTTTGTGTTAAATCTTAATCTACTTTATTAGATGTAACATAATTATTAATGTGGTAAGTAAACTAACTTTAATATCTTTCAACTTTACGGTAAAGCAGACCCTCAGAGCATTCGATGGTCCCTGACTGCTGACGTGCGGACCAGCCATGGTACGGAAGCGTACCTTGGTGTGCCCCGCTATTTCCTGAGTTATGATTGGTAGATGAAGCTCTACATGTCATGCTGCGAGCGCAGGAGGATTGGACCCAAAACGCAGAACACCACAGTACTCAAAGCTGGAGAGATCGTTTAAAATAAAAATCTTATTATTAGGAAAACCAAGACTGTAAGACTCTAAGCAAAAGAAAATCTAAAGTTCGATAGACGAAAAACCAAAAGCTCACTCATGAGCCAGGAACTATAAATCTAGAGGACAAAGCAACGCTAACATAAGACAATGAACCAACAAACACTGGAGATACAGACAGGGTTAAATACACAGGGCTGGGGTGATAGGAGACGAGGAGCAGGTGCGTGGGGAACTGGGCACAGGTGAAACAAATAACAGAGGAGGAGTAGAACAGAGCAGGGGAGGAAACCAGACCTAACTGGGGAAGGGAACACACACACACACACACACACACTAAAGGAGACATAAATGAAATTATAGACCTATAGAGCTCCGGGAGTTGACGTCACTTCTCCCAGCATGCAACAGTTCAAATCGAAACGGCGCCATCTTGGCAGGTAGAAGCCGGCAGCTGGACTATTTGTTATTGTCAGAAAACTCAATCAGACGGGAAATATGGTAGATTCCTGTTGTGCCCCAGGATGCAGAACAGACACGGACGACATAAGGAATGAGCCATCTACAGGATTCCCCAAGATCCGGAGCACCGCAAACGTTGGATCATTGTAGTAAAACGCACTAGTGACCGGGCTAAAATGAAACTGTGGGATCCCGAGAGGAAAGGTTTTCGCTTCTGCAGCGACCGCTTCATATCAGGTACTTAAACCAACGTTTCCTCAATTGTGTATTTATTTTAAATGCTTTTATTACGATTCTTAGTGGGCTTCCTAAACTTATTTTGGCGTGGCTTTTTCTGTCTTATTACTCATAGCAACAAGTAAACATCACGTAAAACGTTGCCTCGTGAGTTCTGCGTGCTGCCGTTTACGTGTTTTATGATCACAGCAATTAACCGGCTAAGCTGTATTTCATTTTTAAGCAATGGTTGATCAATTGTCAGATCACACATAAAAAGCACTTTGGATTGCTATTATCTGTCTCACTGAGACAGATCTCAGACAGATCCTGAGACGTTCCTGCCTGACATTTTTATTTTATTCACGGAAAACAATCAAACTAGTGATTTCTCTTGGCGTTCAGTTTATACATTCAAACAGCACAGCACTCGATTTAAACTACTTACGTGTAAATCTGCTATTTGTCCATCCATCCATTTTCATCCGCGTATCCGGAGTTGGGTTGCGGGGGCATGTAGCGTTGAGAGGCCCAGACTTCCCTCTCCACAGCCACCTGAGCCAGCTCTTCCGGGTAAATCCCAAGGGGTTCCCCGGCCAGGTCCAGTAAGAAGTCCACTCCGACAGCTTCTGGCGTTTTTAAAAAGTATCCCAGGGGTACGGTAAGGGTCGGAGATGTTTAGTCTATTTAATTTCTGACTATATAAAACGATTTCTTCAGTTTTAAAGTGTGAAGTAAACTCCGACGAAGTAAAATCCAAGCTGATCCCGTTCACGTTCATGTTTACATCCGTGTTTGCTTAGCTTCTTTTACCTGCCAATATGGCGTCTACTAACTGAGAGTCACGTGGGGTCCGGAGCTCTATAGAAACTACAGTGGGAAGACTAAGAGAACATGAGGAAAACCTGGAGGAAGCTGGGGACAAAAAGAGCTGGGGGCTACAAGGACACAGAACACGACACTACAACCTTACCACCATGCCTCTTGTGATCACAAGTCATTTTTGGTTTTAGGTGCCTACCTCCATCTGACTGTAGCATTTGTATTAACAGGTTACAAAGTTAATTAAAGTTGTTGATAAGCTATCATAATGTCTTTTTATTAGATGGCACATAGCTGATCACACGTCAGACTAGAATCTAATGATGATATATGAGAGCGTCCTGGTGCAATAAGCTAAACTTTTATGATTGACTCCATTAGTCAACTACTAACAGTCATTTGTGGCAGCCCTAAAGATGTTGCAGCGAGAAGAGGTGGAGAAAAAAACTTAAATGGCCAATTTTAAAAATATTTTTCTATAATTATCGATATCGATCTATATATATATATAGGTATGTGTGTGTATATATACATATATATATATATATATATATATATATATATATATATATAGGTATGTGTGTGTATATATACATATATATATATATATATATATATACATACATACATATATATACTGTATATAAATGTACCCTTACCAAAAAGTTGTATAAGTGTGCTTATAGTATCCTATTTTTAAACTAAAAATAAGAGAATATACTCTTAGATTACTCTAAATGTACTTACTTGGAGATAAATATCATTACTATATATATATATATATTATATATATATATATATATATATATATATATATATATGTGCTGACGATACTCAGTTATATTTGTCCATTTACCCTGATGAACCTAATCACTTAGTTACATTACAGGCTTGTCTTGAAGACATAAATTGCATGACTCAAATTTTTCTGCTTTTATATCAAGACAAGACTGAAGTTCTCATCTTTGGACCTGAAATCCAGAAAAGGAAATTGCTTAGTCAATCACCTGACCTGAACGGCATTAAATTAATCTCAGAGAACAAAGTAAAGAACCTTGGTGTTATCTTTGACCAGGACATGTAATTCAAATCCCACGTTAAACAGGTTTGTAGGATTTCCTTTTTCCACCTTCGGAATATTGCTAAGATTAGATGCATCCTTTCCAGGAGTGATGCTGAAAAACTAGTTCATGCATTCATTACACCAAGACAGGATTACTGTAATTCATTGCTCTCAGGAAGTCCACAGAATGTAGTTAAAAGTCTTCAGCTTGTCCAGCTTGTCTGCGGCTAGAGTTCTGATGAGAATTAAAAAGAGAGATCATATCTCTCCTGTCTTAGCTTCCCTACATTGGCTACCTGTTAAATTCAGAATACATTTTAAGATACTCCTTCTCACATATAAAGCTCTTAATAATCAAGCTCCATCATACATCAGTGACCTGATTGTTCCATACGTTCCTAACCGAGCTCTTCGCTCTCAGACTGCAGGTTTACTGGTGGTTCCCAGAATATCTAAAATTAGGATGGGAGGCAGATCTTTTAGTTATCAGGCTCCTCTCCTGTGGAACCAGCTCCCAGCTTTAGTCCATGTGTCATGTTCTGTGGTAAATATTTAACCCAGGACATGCAGAATCAATACACGGAAGCAGGATGTAAAAATAACAAAGATTTATTAGGTAATGAGGACTCAAGGTGTAACTGGAAGTCAGCGAATGAGTAACGGGAGCAGCGTCTGAGGGGAAGAGGAGCAGATGTGAGTCCTTGATAAAGGATGCGCTTGGTAGGAGGACTTACAGGCGAAGCGTATTGTAGTTTGTCCGGGGAGGTGTGAGCTGGGAGAACGAGTGAATCTCCAGGGCTGAGGCAGAGCGAAGGGGTTTCCAACCGGAGGAGAGGAGAGAGAGAGCAGGTTTGCCAAGAGCAAGTCGAGCCGTTGGGAGGACGGGAGCCGAGAGGTAAATCCAGAAACTGTATGGTCGGGCAGCTGTATATCCAAAAACACACGAGGATGCGGGGTATGGAATGGGATGACTGAGCCTAAAGCATGGGGAAAAAACAGGAACAAAGTCAGAGCAAAAAAGTCGTTGCAAAAACACGTTTCTTCAAAGTCTAGGTTTCTAAGAATCACTGTGGCTGGGATTTCTACCAGTAAGGCATAATCATCCGGCAGCTTAGCAGTGTCCTCCGTCCTCCTTAAGAATGCCGCCCGCTGATCAGCTGATCGATTGCAGCTGCTGCTCTCTCTCCTGAAATCAGAGAAGCTCAACAAACAGGTGAAGTCATGGTATGTGGAGAGTGCTCACCTCCCAGCTCACAACACCATGAGGCAGACACCTTGTCTACTTTTAAGACTAGGCTTAAAACACTTTTATTTGACAGGGTCTATGGTTAAAATCTGATGTTAGCCTAGATCTGGACAAGTGGGGGAGTAGAGGGAGGTGGAGTGTACAGTCGGTAAAGACGGCTCTCCCTTGCCCTGCCTCCAACATGCCTCCATCTAAAAAGCTAGGTTATCCAGAGTTATCTCTGTAGTTATG
>SSNQ01034701.1:657826-687793 GCA_006942095.1 Nothobranchius kuhntae | reverse complement strand
GTCCACTGAAAAACCACAGACAGAAAAATGTCAGAGGTATACCAAATTTTTATATTTGCTGTACTTTACCTGTTTTCTTTAAAACAGTGACATACCATGAAAAATATGTGATGTTGTTGAATTTACTCACCATTACATGCCAAATACAGTACTACACTGCTAAGATTTTAGCTGTATTTTCCTTTTGATTTTACAGTAATATACTATAGGAATGACAGCACAGTCTAACAGTGCATGGAAATTACAGTACTACACTGCAGAGATTTTAGCTGTATTTTACTGTTGATTTTACAGTAATATACTATAGGAATGACAGCACAGTCTAACAGTGCATGGAAATTACAGTACTACACTGCAAAAACTTTTAGAGGTATTTTACTGTTGATTTTACAGTAATATACTAGCAAATGCCAGCAAAGTCTAACAGTGTAGATGGCAATGAGGCAGCATAATCAATCATAGAGGGAAGCAAACATGGACTGTGCAGTAGAGTGGGGTGCAGGGAGGGTGCTAGTTTAGAAGATGCTCTCTGAAATCTGGGTCTTCAGGAGTTTCTTGAAAATTGACAAGGAAGCCCTTGTTCTGGTAGTGCTTGGTAGGTCATCTGTGGAACAACACATGAAAAGAGTCTGGATTGTCCTGAGTGTGGTGTAGGCACTGCTAGCCGACAATCCTTTGATGACCAGAGCGGCCGGGCTGTGACGTAAGCCTTTGCAAGAGGATTTAGGTAGATGGGAGCCGTACCATCCAGGATTTTGTATGTTAGTGCTAGTGATTTACGTGCAGCTAGCAGTAGCCAATGGACCTCAATGAACAGAGGGGTGACATGTGCTCTATTAGGCTGATTGAAAACCAGACACGCTGCTGCATTCTTGACCATATGAAGAGGTCTCACAGTACAGCCTGGAAGACCAGTTAGAAGGGCATTACAGTAATCGAGGTGGGAGATGACAGTAGATTGCACCAGGAGCTGGGTGGCACGTTGTGTTAGGTATGGTCTGATCATTCGTATGTTATACAGCGCAAAGCGGCATGAACGAGCAACAGCGGCAACATGATCTTTAAAGGTCAGGTGTTCATCAATCACAACACCCAAGTTTTGAACTGCCTTTGAAGGAGCCAGAGATAGGAAGTCATTTTGGATTGAGATATTGTGCTGTATGGATGGTTACGCTGGGATGACAAGTAGTTCAGTTAGAGAGGTTGAGTTGGAGATGGTGGGATTTCATCTATCTTGTCAGAAAGACAGTCCGATATATTGCAATACTTTCAGTCAGACAATATTTGCAATTTATTAGACTGAATTTAAAGAAGGGAAATTCAATAAAAAGTCCAAACTGATGCGTAACATGTTTAACATCAGGAATCTGAACCATAGTAGAGGGATTTACATTTAAATGGTGGAAACAAAACCCATTGAACACTACTGCTAACTAGCGGTTGGCATTCAAATAGCACCAAAAGAAAAGAAAAGACACAAACGTTTGCATGTAAATTCTTCCCCCGAAAAATCGATACATGGCTTTTGGATATCAATATAATATCGCAGGAGAAAATATCACTATGTATTGCCTTATCGATATTTTCCTACATCTGTAGACTGTTTCTAGCTTTGCATATGGCCAAAAACATTAAGATGTTATTTCTTTGTGTATTTGTTACAATCTTGTTGCTACATAGAATGTGTTTCCATTGTTGTCTTGAGACATGTGGTGCAGAGGGGGTTCACATGTGCATATGCATTTACATGATGTCATTTTGGATTTTACTGATGTAAAACATTTTGATCTTTCTTATTTGTAGAAATTGAATAAGGAAACTTTCTGTGAAATCAGATTTATAATGCTTTGATTAATAGTCCAAATAAAGAATTTGATTAATTGAGATAAACTGATAGAACAATCAAATATTCATCATTCTAACATCTTGACTGGAGATGCAACTGTGCTGTAACCGGGTCCAGTTCTAGACTGGCATATCTGAGGGCAGCAGTGGCGACAGAAGAGGAAAAAGCATGTGTTAGTGGTGGAACGGCTCTGGATGTTGTTGTCATGTGATTGGAATTGCATTTTGTTAAACACTAACCCCACCTTTCCTTCTCTGTCCCTAAAACACTTTCATTGCATCATAAATGGACTACAGCAGGGGTTCCCAAATTGGGAGTCAGGGCCCCCAAGTGGGTCCCCACAATTTTGTCTTTGCTGAGGTTGTGAGGTTAGCAAGATTTTATTTGTAAAACATAGTAAATAATCACATTTACTGTGTATGCCTGTAGGAGTTGAGGTTGGGGGTCCTGGCTTGTCTTGGACACAAGCAAGGAGGTTCTCAAATGAATACATTAGGGAACCTCTGGACTACAGCAATAACATCTTTTATGGTATCCCATCCAAAACCCTCACCAGACTTCCAGACATCCAGAATTCTGCTGCCAGTCTGCACTCCCGTGACCTCATCACTCTTGTCTCTTCATGACCTCCATTGACTTCCTCTTCCTCAGTGCATCACCTTCAAGGTCCTCCATAAAGCCTGGTTCATGCTTCTCCGTCAGCTCCGCGAGGGACAGACACGCACGGATTGACGGAAGCGTTTTGCTCTCATACTTCTCCGTCTCCTGGGGAGTGTTGCAAAGCAATTCCCCGGCAGGACCACAGAGGGCGTAGCGCTGTTCTGTGGTATCCTGTCATGCATCGGTCCAAGATCGTGTGTTTATATTGTGTTTTTTTGTATATAAGAGACTTTTAACACGGACATATTTGTCTCTCATTCTCCTCCACCTCTTCATGCGCTCCCCACCTCTAAACCCACGTTTCCTGTCATTTCCGTCCACAAATAAAACGCTTGCTGCACATCTTTTCACTCCTCCAGTCACGGGAGAATTAAACGTTCATATTTTAGAGTTTTTTCGCGAGATACTCTTCAAGCTTCCCCGTGTCTGCCGCTAGTTATCCTCGGCTCTCTTTATGTTTTTGAGGGCGCAATGGCGGAGCTGTAAACAGCGGCGTCCTGACCAATCACAAGCTTGCGTAATCCGTCTCGTTCGACGGATGTTTAAAAAAGTGGGCTCGACTCCGTACGTACTTGCGTGCCTGCCGGATCCCTACGCAGGGACGGATAATGGCGTTGCGTGTCACCACACTGACGCAGACGGAGAAGCATAAATCAGGCTTAACCCAGCCCCCTCCTACCACTCAGCTACATCTCTCTCCCTCCTCTTCCTCGCCCACAGAACCAAGCTATGAACCTTTGGAGGCTCATTTTCTCTATTGCTGGCCCCACCCTATCACAAACCACCCACTGACCTCTCCACCTTAAAAACACTTGTCAAGATTTATTTGAAAACTGTTTTAAAGTTTATTTTTTATTGTTGGATAATCTGCCTGTTTTATCTTGACTTTTTTCAGAAGCTCTGACTGTCTAGAAAAGTGCTTTATGAATAAAATGCAACATTATTAAGTAGTAAGTAAGTAAATGTTATTCATATCGCACTTATCACAAACATAGAATCACAAAGTGCTTCACATGGATCAAAACAAAATAAAACAAAGTCATAAAACCATAATGATCTCAAAGCAGAAATAAATTATCAGAAAAACTAAAGTCATAAAATTATAAAATTTCATAAAGAGATGAAAGTTGGTTAAAAATTTGAGTTAAAATTAAGAAAATAAAATATTTAGGTAAAAGCAGCTTTAAATAAAAGGGTCTTCAGCTGTTTTTTAAAAGTGTCCAGAATGTCAGTGCTGCGTGAGGATAAAGGAAGATCATTCCAAAGTCGGGTGCAACAGTCTGGAAGGATCGATCACCTGATCACCTGATCGATCACCTGACCTGAGGGCTGTGTTGGAGCATAAGGCTTTAACATTTCAGTAAGTATTAAGGGGTTATTTTATATTATGCCCCAGACCTGCCCAACTATGGTGTCCCACCTGAAGGCTGAGCTTCTGCAGCTGCAGCTCTTACTCTCACTGTGGCTTGTGAACCCCCAGACCACAAGAAGGTGGCAATGCCTCAGGGGGAAAACAGAAAAGTAAAAAAAAATTGTGAAATACAATATCCTTTATCTTCTTACCATACTCCTACATGTGCAGTGCTTATTTTGTTGCAAGCTTGAAATAATAATCTTTGTTTCGGCACACACCATAACAGAGCTTCAACAGGAAAAGAAAGTACACTGATATGCAGCTGCTTGTTAAAGTCAAAAAAACTATAGCAATATATAAAATCTGTCAAAACACTTACCATGTAGGCCCTTAAGAGCATTTGCATAGTCATACGTGTGTGTGTGTGTGTGTGTGTGTGTGTACACAATTTATTTTCAGAATCATTATAGGGATCATTTACTGAGTAAACTCTATCTGCAGGTTTCTTAAAATTTAAGTAAAAAACTGAGTCAGCCTTCTAGATCCCATCAGTGGTTCCTATTTCACATGTTCATGAGTAAATGAAAAAAAAAACAGCCTTATAGAAGAGCGAACACAGGTGAGTCGGACGCACACATGCTGGCGCGCGCAAACACATGCATGCACGCACACACACACACATACACAGACACACACGCACACGAGCGCACACATGCATGCACACACACATACACACACGCACACACACGCACGCGAGCGCACGTATGGACGCATGCACACGCGCGCGCGCGCACACACACACACACACACACAAACACACACACACACACACACACACACACACACACACACAAACACACATTATTATTTATTATTCAGCTTCTTTTTGGCCTCATGTGCCCCAACTCTAATAACTTTTAAATCAAAATTGGAACCCATGTATTCATCTGCCTTTGAATGACTGTTCTTATACTGTATGTTCTGCACTGTAACTGCTCACCTTTTAACTTTGTCTTTGTCTTTTGACTGTTTTAATTCAAAGTTTAATGTGTGTGTAGTTTAATTGTTCTGTCACATTGATTTTATTGTTCTTGCAATTATTGCTAAATGGAAAGTTTACTAAATTGTTTCTGTGAACGAAATGCTCTATATAAATGAAGTGACTGTGGAACACATGCATACTGCAGTGAGCAGAACCTCCCTGAACCGTCTACAGGTGGTTCAGAACGCCTGTGCTCGGCTTCTGACCAAGTCCTCCAAACACACCCACATCACCCCGCTTCTCCTCCAGCTTCACTGGCTGCCAGTCAACTTCAGGGTTCATTTCAAGATCCTGGTTCTGGTCTATAGGGCCTTACATGGACAAGCACCATCTTACATTGGTGATCTTCTTAGTCCCTACACCCCCAGCAGGTCCCTGAGGTCCAGTGATCCAAGCCTACTGGTTGTGCAGCACCAGGCTAAAGGTCAAAGGTGACAGATCATTTGCTGCTGTGGCCCCCAGACTCTGGAACTCTCTCCCCCTGAGCCTGAGATCAGTGGACTCAGTGGTCTCCTTTAAAAAGCAGCTGAAGCCTCACTTGTTCAAAGTGGCTTTTGTATGACCTTCTTCTTCTTTTTTTTTATTTTTTTTTTTTACCGTGTCCTGTCTGGCTGTGAAGCAAGCAAAATTGATGTCTGAATGCTGGTGACAAGCCTTACAGATTTACTCTCAGGTGGAGCTCTCCCCACCTATTCCACCTTCCTCAGGATCCACTGATTTCCCTCTTTCCTATTCACTCTCTCTCTCTTTCTTAACATTTTTTCTTTTAAATCCCAATTGCCTATTTTTGCTCATTTAAAATATATTTTAAACATTTTCTAAATGCTGCATTTATATTTGTACATTTTTGTTTTGTTTATGTGAAGCGCCTCGTGAGTTTGATCTTGAGAGGCGCTATAGAAATGATATTTTCTTCTTCTTCCACTGCACTAAGGTCACCAGGGCTCAGTCAGCTCACAGCCTCTATGCAAAAGAAAGAAAACAAAGTGAACACACACACATGAACTATTAATCCAGTTTCATCTTCTCTTTCAAATCCTCCTCCTCCTTCTGCTTCATAATATTATAATTCTTAAAATGTTTACCAAAAAAAACTAAGATTTTTTAAAAGCTTAATTAGGAGGCAAAAATATTCAGCAGCAACTTCCCTTCTTCTCTTTATTCCTTAATGCTGTTGGAAAACTAGTGCTGTTCTGTTTATTGCCAACAGAACAAATTTTACCTTTATTATGTAAATTACATTAAATTGTTTCTACTAAGGAAATCTTTTACCTTTATTAATCCAGTTTCGTCTCCTTCGGTCTTTCTCCTTCTCATTCATGTTATTATAATTTCCAAAATGTTTACCAAAAAGATTAACATTTTTTAAAAGGACAAGGATGACAAAATATTCTAGTCTTTATGGCTAAAATGAAAACAAAGCGCAGTTACAACATACAGCCACCGGAGGGCAGCAACTTCCTGTCTTCCCTTTATTCTTCACTGCTGTTGGAAAGCTAGTGCTGTTCTGTTTATTGCCAGCAGAGGGCGCACATTTTCCATTCTTTCAAAGAAACAAAACAGTGTTTGAAGGAAATTAGATAAATTGTTTCTACTAAGGAAATCATTTACCTTTATTAATCCAGTTTCATCCTCTCCTTCAAACCCTCATTCTCCTTCATAATATTATTATTCTTAAAATGTTTACCAAAAAGATAAAGATTTTTTTTAAAGGTTCATTAAGACAAGGAGGCCAAAATATTCTATTCTTAAAGAGCAAGTCACCCCTGGCGTTTCCAGAACATGTTTGATTTTGGCCCTCTTTTATGTTGAAGCCATTCCACAGTTTTCATTGGTACACTCAATCCATCCACTCAATCCAAATGTGTTTCACACATTTGTCCTTTACCAGAATGTTTCATCTATCTTATAATTTCCATTTTGTATTTTGTAATTTGAATTTCTTTTATTGTTGATTTTTTCAAGATATTTACTTACAACTGTACCATGTTCAGCGCTTTGGGCTTCCTGACAGGGTTGCGGAAGGCGCTTTATAAATAAAGCTTTGAATGATTGATTGATTGCTTACAAGAAGCGTACTTCACTCCCACTTCATGTCTGAAAAATGCAACAAATGCTGTTGCCTAGCAGACCGAGAGGGTGGAGCCACTAACAAATACACACACTCACGACATTGTGACATCATAATGTACCAGTTTACATCATAGCATACCTCTTAGCCAATAGCGGTGGCAGATTTAAATTCAAATGTAGTGAAGAGTTTTTACCTGACAACGGCACAACACTGACAGTTTCAGGCAGAAAATTTAAATTTTACCTAAAATGCACTAAAGTGCAAAACTATTGACTACACGTGTCTGCAGCACAATTAGACACGCATTTATGTAGTTTATCAGAAAAAAATAGTTGATTTGGGGGTGACTTGCTCTTTAATGACTACAATGAAAACAAAGTGCAGTTACAACATACAGCCACCGGAGGGCAGCAAATTTCTGTCTTCCCTCTGGTCCTTACTGCTGTTGGAAAGCCAGTGCTGTTCTGTTTATTGCCAGCAGAAAGCGCAGATTTCCCATTCTTTCAAAGAAACAAAACACATAACAGCAACTTCCCATCTTCCCTTCATTGACTGATGTCAAGGATGCTAAAATATTCTATTCTTAATGGCTAAAATGAAAACAAAGCGCAGTTACAACACACAGCCACCGGAGGACAGCAAATTTCTGTCTTCTCTTTATCACTTCCTGTTGTTGGAAAGTTAGTGTTGTTCTGTTTATCTCCAGCAGAGGACGCAAACTTCTTATTCTTTCAAGGAAACTAAACTGAGGAAGAAATTAGATAAATTGTTTCTACTAAGGAAATATTTTATCATTATTAATCCAGTTTATCTTCCCATTCAAATCCTCCTCCCTCTCTTTCATAATATTATAATTCTTAAAACGTTTACTAAAAAATTAAGATTTTTTTAAAAGCTTCATTAAGACAAGAAAACTAAAATATTCTATTCTAAATAGCTGAAATGTGTAGCGTCATGAATGTCCTGTTTTTGACCTAAAGGTCTGCTGCGTCTGCTCGAGCAGAGACATAAAGTCTTGGACACAGGCTAATCTACATGAGATATTAGCCAAGGTCTCTCATGCACTCTGCTCATCTGAACTGCTTCACCTCTGTTACAGCAAGACGAAGATGAAGAACTTCTTGATAAACACATAATCAACCAACTTTGTTAATTACCAATAATAATGTGAGCCCAATGTTCAATCAATCTGTGAAATAACAATGTTATTACTTGAGATTATAATCCTGTGATCAGTAGTATTTTGCAAGTAATTATAATCTTGGGCATTTGCACTAGACACTGATGACACGTAATGCTAAAATCACACGACACATTTCCATTGTCTGATCCAATCTGAACCTTCGTTTCTGGCTAGGGTGGTTTTCTGTGGTGTTTGTATAAACCCTCTTTTGCATGTCAAATTCTGATTTACCAGTAAACCAAAATATGACAATTAGAAACATTTTTAGATCTATTTATAAATATTTTGTATTTATAATGTCAACATCCAATAAAATATCCATACTGTTTTTGCAAAATTGTTCCTTTTGATTCTTCTGAATTTTAAAACTGATTAAAAATGACGACAATTATCTTACAGTAGATATTTAGGGAACAGAAAAAATATTGCTATCTTTATTCTCTTTAAAAAACAGATCTAAGGTTTTTTCTCATAATTGGATGCAGAAAGTATTCAGACCCCCATCAATTTTTCACTTTTTGCTATACTTGTCACGAACTCCTCCCGCTGACTTCATTTCCCAGCATTCTCGCCACCACTTCCCATCATTCCTGCCACCAACGTGGCGGCTGACGTCATCACGCCGACACTACTTAAGGAAGTGCCGGCATTTCATTCATCACTCAATCGTTCTCACCAGACTTTGTATCGAGTTTCCAGGCTTACCAGCCCTCAGACCTTCAATTCTGACCTACAGGAGGTAACCACGCTGGTTATTTCCATCACTCCGTGTCTGGGCAACAGATCCTCTCAGCCACGCTTCAGCTCTGCCACCGAACCTGATAGGATGACTGAGTCACAAGTTGACCCAGCGGAGTTCGCGCATCTGCGTGTTGAAGTGGCTCAACAGCGTGCAACCATGGATCAGCAGACGGCAGAGATGAGCCAGCTCCGTGCCGAGATGAACCAGTTTCATGCCGTAGCTGATCGCCAAGCCACAAAGATTGAGTCACTCACCGAGCTGGTTCTCCAGCTGTCCACCGCTCTGCAACGACAGACCACAGCCGTCACCGACAGGATGGAACCACGCCTCAGCCTTCCAGAGAAGTGGGACGGAACCAGGGGATCCCCGGAGGGCATGCTAGCGACCCTGGCCATGACTTTTGAGTGCCAGCCGGCACGCTACCCCACATCCTGCTCTCGTGTCGCCCTGCTGACCTCACTGCTGACAGGTCGAGCAGGTGAATGGGCGGCGGCTCTTTATAACCAAAAATCTCCTGCCTGCAATGACTATGAGACTTTTGTAAAGGAGATGAAAAAGACATTTGTGCACCCCAGCAGCGAGGTCTCGGACAAGACTCGGCTGCTTCAGCTTCGCCAGGGCTCCCAGACGGCAGCTCAGTACACCTCTCGCTTCCGGACGACAGCCGCTCGGTTGAGGTGGGATGACGCCGCCCTAAAGGCCATTTACCTGGAGGGATTGTCACCTAGAATCTGGGAGGGCATGATCGGGCACGAGGCCCCAACCTCCCTGGACCTGGCAGTGGATCTGGCTCTCCAACTGGACCGCTGCATCCTGAACCGGCCGAGCACCATGTCAGCTCCCGTACACACCAGAACGTCACCCCGCCGTCCGGCTCACCAACCGACGGAGGAGCCGATGCAGCTCGGACATCTCCCTCCTGAGGAACGGGCACGGCGCTATCAGGAGGGAAGATGCGCGTACTGTCGGGATTTGGGTCACCATTGTGGCACGTACCCAAAATGACCGGGAAACGGTCCCTCCGGGTCGGAGTAGGGGCTGTCCCGCCCAGAGTCTCCACTTTTCCGGCTCCACACTGAACCACTCTCCCGGTCTCCCTCCACCTGGACCAAGGCCCGACCAGACTGGAGGCTCTTTTAGACACTGGGGCTGCAGAGTGTTTTATCGATCACGGACTGGTTACTCAGCTCAAGATACCCCTCACCGCCCTCGACCGACCCATTCCCGTGACCTCTGTGGACGGCTGGCCAATCATGCCGTACCCTCTCACCCACCAAACCCAGAGTCTCCACATGACTATTGGCCAACACCTGGAGACCCTCCACTTCCTGGTCATCCAGGCTCCGGCGACACCACTCATCCTGGGTCATTCCTGGTTCTGCCATCATGAGCTTCACATCTCCTGGTCCACCAGTAAGGTCCTGGCCTGGGGCACGGGTTGCCAGAACCACCGGGGCTCCCCTGCACCTCGGACTGGAGCAGCCCCTCCTACAAACGTAGACCTGACGCTTGTCCCTCCTCAATACCACGACCTCGCTCAGGTCTTCGCTAAAGAAACCACTACCAGGTTACCTCCTCATCGACCCTCTGACCTGGAGATCAGGCTCCAGCCCGGCACCCACCCCCCCCCCTCGGGGTCGCCTGTTCTCCCTCTCTCCGGCGGAGACCCGGGCAATGGACAATTACATAACTGATTCCCTCCAGAAGGGATTCATCCGTCCCTCAACATTCCCCGGGGCCGCAGGGTTTTTCTTTGTAAAGAAGAAGGAGGGAGATCTCCGGCCCTGTATAGACTATCGAGGGTTACATAAAATAACGATCCGGGACCGTCACCCTCTCCCTCTCATGGGCACCGCCCTGGACGCCATCACACAAGCCGCTGTGTTTACTAAACTGGACCTGCGCAGCGCTTATAACCTCATCCGTATTAAGGAAGGTGAGGAGTGGAAGACCGCTTTTATCACTCCCACTGGCCACTATGAATAATTGGTGATGCCTCTGCAACAGCCCCGCCGTCTTCCAGCGGTTCATTACAGATGTGCTGAGAGACATGTTGGGCCGCTGGGTCTTTGTTTATCTAGATGACATCCTCATCTACTCCCGCACGGCCGAAGAGCACATCCGGCATGTTCGGGCTGTTCTGTCCCGCCTCCTGGATCATGGACTGTATTGTAAACTGGAGAAGTGTGCGTTTCACCAGGAATCCACCTCCTTCCTGGGTTTTACCATCTCCTCCCGGAGCCAGAAGATGGACCCTCAGAAGGTTCAGGCAGTAGCTCAGTGGCCTCTACCCACGACCCTGAAGCAGCTGCAAAGCTTCCTGGGTTTCTCAAACTTTTATCGGAGGTTTACACGCAACTTCAGTTCCCTCGCAGTGCCTCTGACCTCACTCACCAAAACCACCAATCAGCCTCGCCCTTTTCGCCTTACTCCAGAGGCTGTCCGTGCTTTCCATGAGCTGGTTGGACGTTTTACTAAAGAACCCATCCTCCTCCACCCGGACCTTTGTCGTGGA
This sequence comes from Nothobranchius kuhntae, assembly GCA_006942095.1. NCBI lineage: Eukaryota > Metazoa > Chordata > Actinopteri > Cyprinodontiformes > Nothobranchiidae > Nothobranchius > Nothobranchius kuhntae. Next base: position 676,377 of record SSNQ01034701.1, on the reverse strand, counting down.
GGTGAACGCCTCTGATGTGGGAGCGGGGGCCGTTCTCTCACAACGGGGTCCAGACTCTAAGCTCCACCTATGCGCCTACTTCTCCCGGAAGTTTTCCCCCACACAGCAGAACTATGGGGTCAGCGACAGAGAACTGCTTGCTATAGAATGGGCTCTGGAGGAATGGAGGCAGTGGCTCTTGGGGACCACCGATCCTTTTCTGATCTGGGCTGACCACCAGAATCTCATTCATCTACAGACTGCCCGCCAACTCAACCCTCGTCAAGCTCAGTGGGCCCTCTTTTCGAGCAGTACCACTTCCATATCGCCTACCGGCCCTGCTCCAAGAACCTCAAGGTAAACGCTCTCTCTCGGCGTTTCGTATCAGAGTCAAGCCCCCCGGAGCCTCGGACCATTCTGCCGACTCAACGCTTCCTGGCCTCCCTCCAATGGCCGTTGGAGCAGTCCATACGGGCCGCACTTCCTGGCGATCTGACGCCGCCGGAGACTCCACCGAACCGTCTCTACATTCCCGCCTCCTGCCGACAAGAGGCACTCACGTGGGGGCATTGTTCGCGGCTTGCGGGACATCAAGGACAAGCCCGTACCCTCCAGTTCCTCTGTCGGGCTCTCTGGTGGCCGTCCATGAGGAAGGACGTCCGCGAGTTCACTGCTGCATGTGATGTGTGTGCTCGCTCCAAAGCCTCCTACCGACCCGGTGCTGGAGAGTTACAGCCTCTCCCTGTGCCCAAGCGGCCGTGGTCACACATCAGCCTGGACTTTGTCACGGGACTGCCGGCTGTCGACCACCTGGACACCATATTGACTATCACGGACCGTTTCTCCAAGGCCGTGCACTTAGTGGCCCTGGCCGGCCTCCCCACTGCCAAGAGAATGGCTGAACTGCTCCTAGAACAGGTGGTGTGGCTCCATGGTTTCCCTCAGGACGTGGTTTCCGACCGAGGACCCCAGTTCGTTTCACGCTTCTGGAAAGCGTTCTGTCGCCTGGTCGGTGTTTCCACCAGCCTGTCCACTGGGTACCATCCGCAGACAAACGGTCAGATGAAGAGAGCTAACCAGCAGCTTGGACGCTACTTGCGCTGCTTCGCTTCGTCCCAGCCGACCACCTGGCCCCGCTTCCTCCTGTGGGCGGAGCTGTCACACAAACTCCAGACCTCCTCTGCCATGAGTCTGTCTCCCTTCGAGACCTGTTATGGGTACCAGCCTCCTCTGTTCGACCATCAGGTGCCCTAGGTGGAGGTCCCTGCTGCTCAGACGCTGGTCCGCCGCTGTCGGCTCGCCTGGATCCGGGCCCGTGCGGCCATCACCCGGACCAACATCAACATCGCCGCCGCCACCGGCCTGGCCCCGTCTTCCGGTCTGGCGACCAGGTGTGGCTCTCCTCCGCTAACCTGAGGATGCCGGCTGGCTCCCGGAAGCTCACTCCTCGCTTCCTGGGTCTGTTCCCTGTCCTCAGGGTTATCAATCCAGTCACTTACCGTCTGCGCCTCCCGGCTACTCTCTGGATCCACTTGGTCTTTCACGTCTCCTAGCTGAAGCCGGTGGTCTCCTCTCCTCTCCACCCTCCACCGACCCGGGTGCCTCCGCGCCGCGGTGTAGAGGAGGATCGCACCTACACAGTCCGCAGGATTCTGGACGCTTGCCGCCGGGGACGAGGTTGGCAGTACCTCGTGGACTGGGAGGGGTGGCGGCCTGAGGAACGCTCTTGGGAGCCCACGAGCTCGTTTGTCGACCCTACCCTGCTGACTGACTTCTGGGCCCGCCATCCTGGGACTTCGGGAGCCGTCCCCGGGGGGGGGGGGGGGGGGCCTGTCACGAACTCCTCCCGCTGACTTCATTTCCCAGCATTCTCGCCACCACTTCCCATCATTCCTGCCACCAATGTGGCAGCTGACGTCAGCACGCCGACACTACTTAAGGAAGTGCCGGCATTTCATTCATTACTCAGTCATCGTTGTCACCAGACTTTGTATCGAGTTTCCAGGCTTACCAGCCCTCAAACCTTCAATCCTGACCTACAGGAGATAACCACGCTGGTTATTTCCATCACTCCGCGTCTGGGCAACAGATCCTCTCAGCCACGCTTCAGCTCTGCCACCGAACCTGACAATACTACAGCCCTATGCTAAAATCAATTAAATTCAGTTTTTTCTTCATTAACCCTCTCAGGCTCAAAGTACGTTTTGATAAAAGGATGAACAACTAAGTCCTTCAGGGGTACTTCTGTGTTAAAAAAAATGTTCATGAAATGCGTGTGGAGTAACCAGGTAGGTAGGTTTTAACGTTGCTAATCTGCCTCCAGAGGGTTAATGTACACACAGCACCCCATTTTACAGAAAAATGCAGAATTTCAGAAATGTATACAGAGTTATTAAAAAAGAATAACTGAAATATCACATTATCCCAAGTATTCAGACCCTTTGCTCTGACACTCAAATATTTAACTCAGGAGCTTTCCATTTTTTCTGATTGTCCTACACCTTCAGGAGTCCAGCTGTGTACTGATTAGATTTATCTGCTCATCACTTGCCCAATACAGTCCCCACAGTGAAGCATGGCGGTGGCAGCATCATGCTGTGGTGGTGTATTTCAGCTGCAGGGACAGAGGACGACTGGTTGTAATCGAGGGAACAATGAATGTTCCAAGTACAGGGGTATCCTGGACAAGAACCATCTCCAGAGTGCTCAGGACCTCCGACTGGACCGAAGGTTTACCGTCCAACGTGACAACGACCCTACGCACACGGCTAAAATAACGAAGGAGTGGCTTCACGGCAGCTCTGTGACTGTTCTTGAATGGCCCAGCCAGAGCCCTGAATTAAACCCAATTCAGCCTCTCTGGAGAGACCTAAAAATGGCCGTCCACCAATGTTCACTGTCAAACCTGACAGAACTGGAGAGGATCTGCGATGAGAAATTGCAGAGGATCCCCAAACCCAGGTACAAGAAACGTGTTGCATCTTTACCAAGAAGACTTATGACTGTATTAGCTTAAAGGGTGCTTCGACTAAATACTGAGTAAAGGGTCTGAATACTTAGAACCATGTGATATTTCAGTTTTTCCATTTTTAATAACTCTGCAGAAATTTTTGATGTTAAGTCTGCATTGCCAGCAGTAAGTAATTGAAAGTTGGACTCCTCCAAGGCAACACTTTGTCTGCACTTTATCACATACTCTATTCATAACTCGTACGGACAGGATTTCCAGGTGCAGCCAAGGCGTTGAGGATGCGATTTGGAGACCTAAGGATCACGTTGTTGCTTTTTGCAGATGATGTAGATTTGGCTTCACCAGACTGAGATCTTCAGCTTTCTCTAAAGTCAAGTGTGAAGCGGCTGGGATGAGAATCAGCTACTCTAAGTCGAGACCATGGTCTTGAGTTGAAAAAAGGTAGAATTCCTTCTAAAGGTCAGGGATGAGGTCCTGTCCCAAATGGAGGAGGTCAAGCATCTTGGGGTCTTGTTCATGAGTTAGGAAGAGATGAAACACGAGATTGATAGGTGGCTGTATCTGCAGTGTTTCAGGCCTGTTGTAGTAAAGGGAGAGCTTGGTCGGAGGGCAAAAGCTCTTGATTTACGCGTTGATCTCCATTCCTACAGTCACCTATGCTCATGAGCTCTGGGTAGTGACCGATAGAGATTGCGGTTACAAGAGGCTGAAATGAGTTTTTGCTGCAGTATGTCTGGGCTCTCCCTTAGAGATAGGGTGGGAAGCTTAGTTATCTGGGAGGAGCTTGAAGTAGATCTGCAGCTCTTCCACATCGAGAGAAACCAGTTGAGGCGACTCAGGAATCTGGTTAGGATTCCTACTGGATGCCTTCCTGGTGAGGCTTTCGCTGGAGGAGTTGGCCAAAGTGGCTGAGCAGAGGGGATGTCTGGGCCTCTCTGTTTAGGCGACTGCTCCTGCAACCTGATCTCAGATAAGCGGATGAAAATAGATGAATGGATGGAGAGTCTCTATTTGCAGGACACATGAAAAGTGATGGAGATGCCGAACTGTCTGCACAAAGCAGGAATCTCGGTCATCCTAACTGCAGCATATGAGCCACTCAGGAAGGCACAGAGCACTTAGAGCCAAAGTCTGGGAAAGTTGAGCATGATCAAACCCTTTTTGAGGCAGGGAAGTTTGCTGTATTTTTGTTTTTAAAATATAAAATATTTCAACCTACTGTATGTGTTATAAATAACCACTAACGTAAAATAAATAAACAAATCAATACCAAGCAGTTGTGAAAATAAATACTATTTCAGCAGAAATGTTATTATTATTATTTTTTTATTTTTTTTTTTTTATTATTATTAGGGAGAAAAAATTCTCTGCAGACGTTTAGGTTACAACCAGGCCAGTAGAAGATGAAGCTGTTGTCATTTCACATGCCAAAGGGAGCATTTAGACCCACTTCCCTGTAATGACAGCAGCTGGAAGCTTTTCCAGCCACACTGGCCACCGAGTGACAGAGGACATGACGCAAGACTCCCATTGTTTTGGGGGACAGGCCATATTTGTCTCCAGAAAGGGCATCACAACTGGCTGAGCCAGTTATGCATCCAAACTCATTTTCACTGCAGGATGTACGGCAAATATTAAATTGCCATTAGCAGTTATGCTTACTAGAACATAAAATGTTGCATCATAACTTCCATACAGGATTAACCTACATAAGAAATGCCAACAGGGAAGTTTAAAGTCGGACCTTAAAACTAGGTGAGGCCAACACTTGGTGGGTTTTAACGCTACAGCAGTAAAGTGCATGTAAACAGGCTGCAGCGGGAACACAATGGGAAGTGAAGGAAAAGTAATTTTCCTCCTCCGTCCCCTTCAACAGGAGCACTGCAGCTCTCAGTGCCCCCTGGCACGTTGATTCAGAGACGAAGCGAAGCCTCCGCAGCAGCGTGATCTTAAACGCGATGACACAGGACTCTGAGGCTGGGGCTCTGGACAGGTGCATGCTGGGTGATTTATGTGCACGTCCTCCTGCAGGTCCCCAGGAGCAAATATTGACGGTTTATTTCTTCAAGCTCAAGGCAACAGGGAGGCAGCAATTTCTCTATAGTTTCTTCTTCATTTCTTATTTTTAAACCTGAGATAAATTTAAGTTTGCAAGATGCAAACACACCTGACAGGGAGCAATTTTTAAACGCACCCATCCCACCTCCACTTCTGAAAACTGAGAGAAAAAAGGCAACTTAATAGCAAACATTATTGGTTTGTCATTCCTCCTCTCAGACATGTATGTGCAACAGGAACATTCCAATTACTCACTAGCCTGGCCTGCCAGACTCGTCCTCTGTTTATTTCTGCACAGAGAAAGAGTCTGGCAACTCACAGGCAGAGAGGCACATGAGGGGCGGGACTAGGCAGCTCAAAAATAACCAATCAGAAAAAAGATGGAAATTCCGACTGTACCACGCAACGCTGTTGTTTTTTTAGCTGTAGTTAAAAATGGCGTCTGGCGACAGCTTGTTTACTTATTTATTTATTTATTTGTTTTTTTTTTTGTAATTCCATAATTCCGACCAGACACGGAGACGAAGGTGAAAGAGAAAAGAAGAGACAAAAGGAAGGGGGGTGGGGGGTTAGGGGTGCGGAATGGGGGGGGGGCTGTTCCACAAAACAAACAATCAATGATGAACAAGAGTCTGCTTCTAGACCTGCAGAAGGAGAGAAAAAAGAAAAAGAAAAGGGACACAACAGGAGCAAACTATCACTGCGTTAACCTGATGAGAAAATATAAAAACATTGTTTTAATGAACAATCACGATAATAAATCACAGTGCATTAAGTGCCAACCACAGCTGACATGTGTTGAACGTGCCCAAGTCTATACTTATGAGAGCACCATGATGTGATATTTCAGTTTTTCCATTTTTAATAACTCTGCAGAAATTTTTGATGTTAAGTCTGCATTGCCAGCAGTAAGTAATTGAAAGTTGGACTCCTCCAAGGCAACACTTTGTCTGCACTTTATCACATACTCTATTCATAACTCGTACGGACAGGATTTCCAGGTGCAGCCAAGGCGTTGAGGATGCGATTTGGAGACCTAAGGATCACGTTGTTGCGCTACTCTAAGTCGAGACCATGGTCTTGAGTGTTTCAGGCCTGTTGTAGTAAAGAGAGAGCATGGACAAAAGCTCTTGATTTGTGTCTGGGCTCTCCCTTAGAGATAGGGTGGGAAGCTTAGTTATCTGGGAGGAGCTTGAAGTAGATCTGCAGCTCTTCCACATCGAGAGAAACCAGTTGAGGGAAGTGGCTGAGCAGAGGGGATGTCTGGGCCTCTCTGTTTAGGCGACTGCTCCTGCAACCTGATCCAGATAAGCGGATGAAAATAGATGAATGGATGGAGAGTCTCTATTTGCAGGACACATGAAAAGTGATGGAGATGCCGAACTGTCTGCACAAAGCAGGAATCTCGGTCATCCTAACTGCAGCATATGAGCCACTCAGGAAGGCACAGAGAGCAGAAATGTTATTATTATTATTATTATTATTATTATTATTATTATTATTAGGGAGAAAAAATTCTCTGCAGACGTTTAGGTTACAACCAGGCCAGTAGAAGATGAAGCTGTTGTCATTTCACATGCCAAAGGGAGCATTTAGACCCACTTCCCTGTAATGACAGCAGCTGGAAGCTCTTCCAGCCACACTGGCCACCGAGTGACAGAGGACATGACGCAAGACTCCCATTGTTTTGGGGGACAGGCCATATTTGTCTCCAGAAAGGGCATCACAACTGGCTGAGCCAATTATGCATCCAAGCTCATTTTCACTGCAGGATGTACGGCAAATATTAAATTGCTGCTTACTAGAACATAAAATGTTGCATCATAACTTCCATACAGGATTAACCTACATAAGAAATGCCAACAGGGAAGTTTAAAGTCAGACCTTAAAACTAGGTGAGGCCAACACTTGGTGGGTTTTAATGCTACAGCAGTAAAGTGCATGTAAACAGGCTGCAGCGGGAACACAATGGGAAGTGAAGGAAAAGTAATTTTCCTCCTCCGTCCCCTTCAACAGGAGCATTGCAGCTCTCAGTGCCCCCTGGCACGTTGATTCAGAGATGAAGCGAAGCCTCCGCAGCAGCGTGATCTTAAACGCGATGACACAGGACTCTGTGGCTGGGGCTCTGGACAGGTGCATGCTGGGTGATTTATGTGCACGTCCTCCTGCAGGTCCCCAGGAGCAAATATTGACGGTTTATTTCTTCAAGCTCAAGGCAACAGGGAGGCGGGCTGTTCCACAAAACAAACAATCAATGATGAACAAGAGTCTGCTTCTAGACCTGCAGAAGGAGAGAAAAAAGAAAAAGAAAAGGGACACAACAATACAACAGGAGCAAACTATCACTGTGTTAACCTGATGAGAAAATATAAAAACATTGTTTTAATGAACAATCACGATAATAAATCACAGTGCATTAAGTGCCAACCACAGCTGACATGTCAATCAATCAATCAATCAAAGCTTTATTTATAAAGCGCCTTCCGCAACCCTGTCAGGAAGCCCAAAGCGCTGAACATGGTACAGTTGTATGTAAATATATTGAATAAATCAACAATAAAAGAAATTCAAATTACAAAATACAAATTACAAAATACAAAATGGAAATTACAAGATAGATGAAACATTCTGGTAGAGGACAAATGTGTGAAACACATTTGGATTGAGTGGATGGATTGAGTGTACCAATGAAAACTGTGGAATGGATTCAACATAAAAGAGTGCCAAAGTCAAACATGTTCTGGAAACGCCAAGCGGAGGAGGTGTGTTTTTAGGTGGTTCTTAAAGACTGGCAGAGAAGGGGACAGCCTAACTGAGGGTGGCAACTGGTTCCAGAGTAACGGTGCTAGGACTGAGAAAGCCCGGTCCCCACGGGTACGACACCTAGACCGAGGGACAGCGAGCAGGCCTTGTTCAGAGGAGCGCAGAGCGCGTGATGGGGAGTGTCTTTTCAGGAGTGTGGCCAGATAGGGGGGAGCACCACCCTGGAAGAAATGATAAACAAAGACGAGGATTTTGAATTGTGAGCGATAGCAAATCGGAAGCCAGTGCAGAGAGGCCAGAACCGGACTGATGTGGTCCAGTTTCCTGGTCCCAGTCAGGAACCTGGCAGCGCTGTTCTGCACAACCTGTAGGCGATGCAGTGTTGACTGACACAACCCTGCATATAGAGAGTTGCAGTAGTCAAGCCGAGAAATAACAAAGGCATGCAGTACCCGCTCCAGGTGGGCTCTCGACAGCATATGCTTGATTTTAGCAAGGCGTCTCAGGTGAAAGAAACTGGACCGGACCACAGAATTGATGTGAGCGTCAAATTTAAGTCCTGCATCAAGTTTCACCCCCAAACTGGTAACAACTGATTTTGAGTATGGAGAGTATGTGTTGAACGTGCCCAAGTCTATACTTATGAGAGCACCATGTGAGCACCTGTGTGTATACACGCTTGTATATGTTAGGTTTCTCTATAGGAGCGTCCAATAGAGAGTGTGAGGGGCCATAGATCTGCCCCCCAAAGATGCGTAGGAGATGGAGGGAGCTCCAAGTCTCAGAGATCCAGGAGCTGTCCCAGAGCGCAGGGACCCCAGGGAGACTGCGACCAGAAAAGCCCCTGCCCCCCTCGAGAGGCACAGAGGATCGCCCCGGGGGGCCACAACCAGCAGCCGGCAGAGTCTCGGGGGATATCAGCTGCAAGCCCACAGGCCCGCCCGCAGCCTCCCACCCCCAAGCCGGCCGAGCCCGGAACCCAGCGACCTGAGACCCAGGAGCGACTACCCCCGCCGGGGACCCAACAGAGCCCAGGGACCCAGATCCCACCAGGCAGCCACCGGGATTAACCAGGCTGACACTAAAAATCTTAAACCCCCTGACCCAGGAGCCGCAAACACTAAGGCAGACCAAGGCACCACACTCCACACCAAGTATGACGGGGGAGGGGAGGCGAAGATGTATAGCAGCAAAAAAGTCCCAGGAGATGGGAGGAGTCAAAGGCCCCACCTGACATATACAGTCACACACAAACACAGTCACACACTCCCTTCCTCATGCTCACACATGCACATACAACCAACCACTCACAAAAATGCACGCCAGACACCCACTCATGCTCCCCATACACACCCTATTCACTCTGGTCCCGGTACTGCTGCACAAAGGGTACAATTATCACCGGTTCCCAGAGTTTGACCCTTTCTGCTGGGGGAGGCGACCCACCACCCAGACCCCAACCAGACGGCCAGATACCCCTCCTAGCCTCCAGCCCTGGGAAGTCAAGCGACAACAGAGGTGTGCTAAGAACCCTAGTCACCCTCCGCCTGCTCCAATACAGTGTTGAGGAGGTGTATTCGTGGCTGTGGTGAGCGGGCAGTGAAGGCATCGTCTGGCCTATGCCAGCTGATGCCACCACACCACCACTCTTCCCCCCACAGCCCTCAGTGTCTAAGTGCAGATTAAAATCGGAAGTGGGCACCGGCACTTGGGATGAGGCTGAAAACTCCCCCTGCCAAATGCTGTTGAATGTGCTCACTCCCAAGGCCCTAAGTGTGTGTTTGTGTGGAATGTCGTTGGTGGAAGTGTTTGATGGGCAAATAAAATTGGGGGGGGCGTCAGGTTGTCACAGGAATGTGGAAATGGGTTCCTTACCCGCACCCCCTGACTTGTCCACCCCCCAAAGTCCTATGTGCATGTTTGTGTGATGATGTGAGGGAGAGAGAGGAGAAAAATGTGTGGGGATGGTTGGCCTAAGCCCTCCAGGGAGCCGGCTCCCCCACTGGCCCCAACAGGCACCTCTGTTGCCAAAATGCCACCCAGGTCATGGAGACCCCAGCCCATCTTGCCAGGGCTCAAAGCAGCAGCATCGCAGAGCTCCACAGAAATATATTCTTATGTTTATAAACCTGACTGTTTCTTGAATCAAACAAAGTGTGTACAATCCCTTAATGAATAAAAGAATCCTAGAATCTTCTGATTAAAATAAGACCAAGCAGTGATATTCTATATTTAAACAGAGTATTACAGCTTATTGGTCACAAGTGGTGTTAATAATATACATAGCTCTTAAAGCAATTTACTTAACCCAACATACTATTTAGTAAAACTACATAAGACATGGGATATCCAGGTAAGGTTGGGTCATCCCCCTCCCCCATGATGGGGATTGTTGTCGTTTTAAAGACGTGTCCAAGTCATTTAGAACAAAGGAAAGAGCTGCAGCGAACTCCGCTTCAGTCACCATGTTTATGAGAAACTCAGCGTTGTGGTGTGTGACGTTCGCTGCTCAGCGCTGATTGGCTCAGTTAGAATTCTCAGGGGGTGGGGTTATTTGAATAGGAGAGTTCCCAGACCCTTTCTCTGTGCAGAATTAAACAGAGGAGGACTCTAGCAGGCCAGGCTAAGGCCTCACTGGTTCAGACCACATGCAGCAACCTCTGGTGTTTCTGCTTCTCATAGCAGATTCTTATGTAGCTTTGTGCATGAGATCACCAAACCAGCCTGTGCAGGGCTTTACAGAAGTTGGACTGCTGTGGTGCCCTCATGGAGGGGGCCATCGGCTTGAACACTGCTGCTAACTACTTAAACATTCTCCCTCTCCTGATAATAACATTTTACTTTCTTTGACATCGAACGTGCTACTACTAGTTTACCCGTTTAATTATAGATTCACTAGGATAAATACAATAAAGTGTATCTCTCACCAAATAGAATATTTACTAAGAAATCACAATGTAACCATATATTTTGTGTGTGTGTGTGTGTGTGTGCGCGCGCGCGTGTGTGTGTGTGTGTGTGTACAACAGGGTGGACTATTGTCCCATCTACAACACAATCTGCCACACTGCAGGTGTTGAGCTGAAAATCAAAGTGATTGTGGCTGAGAGTCATTCCTACTCTTAAATTCTAGCAGATTTTACATGTTGTCATTTTTCAAGACTTGATCAGAACGGTTCATCAGTCAGTCAATACTGATTTTAGAATAAACTTTGGTATGAAAGACAGTGGGTGAAATGCATCCCTTCAATAAAAATTATTTGCCATTGATAGCATTTTTTTTGTTATTTTAGTTTATTTTAGGAATCTGCTTTGAAATGATGCACATAGATTTCACCAGAGTTTGTGAGCAAAAATAATGATGAGTTAATTTAGATCACAGACAACCTTTTTTCTTTCTGCCTGCTGGACCTCAGATGTAAAGCTATTCAGTCCTGGTTAGAGGTTTGTTGACAGGTTACCTTGTGAGTTCAGTTCATCTGGATGTTTTTTCTTTGTCTGTTTTTAGTTCAGCTTTAAACATTTTTTCATTTCCACCTCCTCAAAGTAGACATCAAGCACAACGAACTATGGATCATTTTATGAGTGTCTGTCGCCCTCTACAGGTTAAATGATGACACGACTTGGCACCAATGTGAATGCAGAACAAGATGAAGAAATCTATTAAATTTTTTAAATTTTATAAGAATACTTTATAATACTTTAGAATGCTAATACACTTTCTAAAATTACTTTTCTTTAAAATATTTTTCAGATATTTATCAAGTGTTTTTGTTATTTATTAACGTTTCATTGCCATTCATCTTGCAAAAATGAAAGAAAGAAAATTATCTTTTATATAGCGCCTCTCAAGATAAAATCACATGGTGCTTCACAAGAGCAAAAAATCCTAAATGCAAAAAATCTTCAAAAAATTATTAAGAAATATGGTTAAAATGACAAGAAAAAAATAAGAATTGTGATTTTAAAATGCAAGGCAAGGGAGAGAGAAAATGAATAGAAAAAAGGGAAATCAGTGGATCCCAGGAAAGGTGGAATTGGTAGAAAGAGCAGAACAAGGAGGGGGAGGTGATAAAGGTCACACCAGTCAGTTTCAACGGGTGATCACCAATGTATGATGGTGATCGTTCATGTAAGGCCCTAAAGACCAGAACCAGGATGTTGAAATGAACCCTAAAGTTAACCAGCCAGTGAAGCTGGGGGGGGGGGGGGGGGGGGGGGGGGGGGGGGGGGGGGGTGATGTGGGTGTACTTTGATGATTTGGTCAGACGCCGAGCACAGGCATTCTGAACCACCTGCATGTGGTTCTGGGAAGTTTTGCTCAGACACGTGAGAAACGAGTTGCAGTAAGCGTGAGGAGATGAAGGTGTGGATAGCATTCTCAAGTTCAGAGCAGGACAGAGACAACAAGAGAACAAGAGAACTGACATGAGAATCCTGGGGGAGATCTGGGTCGAAGGTCAAAAAGCATCCTGCATGGTCACAGCAGCAGGTTGTCTTCATGTTTTCTGGTGTTTAGAGGGATGTGAAGCTGATGGAGAGGAGACAGACTGGCTACCCCATTGCATGTGGAGACAGCAGGACGGTGCTGCTCTTTATCAATTTCCCTCTGGGATTAAATCAATTTCCCTCTGGGATTAATAAAGTATTTTTGAATTTGAATTTGAATTGAATTTGAATTTAAGAGATTTGTGTGTCATGGAATACACGTCAGGTGTGTCAAAGTGAGTCGATGTGTTTGGTTTGACCGGGAGGAGGAGACATTCTCACAGAATCTTTATAAAAATAATATTTTTACAGATTGAAAAAATTTTATGTTGACTGGTATTTTATATCTGATTTTTTTTCTGAGTTTTTTGTCCTGGTGCCTCGTTTCACCTTTTACCTTCAGCCTAGGGCGACGTTTCCTGTCAGTCATCATCCATTTTTAAAACATAGTTCTGCATTTTATAATAGATTCTAAATAGTTTTGTGTTACAGATTCAAATCTACTCTGCAAACTGTGTAAAAGTGCAGAAACTGATTTTTAAGGCATCTTACTGAGTTTTCTTTGGTTTTGTTACAATTACTTAGAGTTTCAATGAGAATTTTAAATAGGTGTTCGAATTTTAGTGTTTTATGAAATGTTTATAAAATTTTTTTATCAATCTGTTACAGATAAATTGTGCTTTGATTGACCTCAGTTTGGAGAAATTGAGTTTAGCTTTGACAGATAATGAGCTAGCGGCTAGTTCAAGAAGCTAACAGCTAATTTGAGCAGAATTATGATGAATGCAAATCGTTGCATTCTTTAAACTTCTCCAATTCCAAGAGTGTATTTCTTCTTTACCTTACTATTTAAATGTCAACTTCATTAAAAAAAACATTTTTTGATGATTCTGATTGTAATCAGTCACTCAGAGTTTTTTGTGCAGGCTGAACATTAAAATTGGTGCGGGAGGTGTGCTGTCATGTAGCAGGCTGGCATAATGAACTGCCAGCAGCTCCAAACAAACAACCTTGCTGTCTGACACTGTTACCACATGTCAAACACAAAACTGATCACATCAGGTCCTTGAACACAGGTGAGATTTTATTGGCTCTTTATTTTAATTATTATTTTTTTCAAACAGGTCAAACAATGTTAAATTCACAAAGAAAAAAAGAAAGAAAACAAATGTAGTTTGTTAAAAAGAAATAATAATGATAATAATAATAATAAAATAGCCATACCATATAAGACTTTCCAACTTATATCAAAGTATGACAAACTGAAATTGTTCAAAAAGGAATAGGAAGAAGCATAGCTTACCTATCCCTAAAATAATTTATGCGCACTTAAAAATTGGGATTATCAGAGTACAACATCATCTGAGTACAACATCACGATACAACAACACAAAAGTATCAACATCAGAATATAACAACATTAATGTATAATATCACTACAGTACATGTAAAAATAATATATCCCATTTTCTGTATCTGGACAAAATCAGTTCTTTGTGTGCTTTTATAAATTGCACTATATTTAAACTTTGTTTGATTTTTTTCTTCAAGACTGTTCCAATAACTCCACAGATTGAAATACACACACTTTTCAATCTTGTTCGAGCATAATCATGTTTCATATTTAATTCCCTTCTCAAATGAAACCCCCCTGGTCTTTCTGCAAACAGCCTTTGCAGCTCTAATTTCCCTGTGGGATTAATAAAGTATCTTTGATTGATTGAATATTATCCGGCAGTGTTTATTTTTATTGGCTCTATACATAAATGCAGTGTTTTTTTTATTGGCTCTATACATAAATGCAGTGTTTTTTTTATTGGCTCTATACATAAATGCAGTGGGGTTTTTTATTGGCTCTATACATAAATGCAGTGGGGTTTTTTATTGGCTCTATACATAAATAATGCAGTCCTAAATTCTATCAAGTCTTTCAACTTTAAGATTTGCAACTTTACAAACAAGCTATTGATATGTTCATGGTATCCAACATGGCTAACCAACCGCATGGCTCGTTTCTGTAACATACATAGTGAATATAGGGTGGTTTTATAGGTGTTTCCCCACACTTCAACACAGTAAGTTAGGTATGGTACTATCAGTGTACAGTAGAGTATATACAATGCCTTTTGATTCACAGAATGCCTTCCTTTTCCCAGCACCCCAATACATACCTTTCCTTTAACATGTTTTATGTGAGGTTTCCAGCAGAGTTTGTGATCAAGGATTACACCCAGAAATTAATTTTCATACACTCTTTCTATAATGATATCATTATAGTTATTGCCATATGTGTGTTTATTTTCAGTTTTCCAAACAGCATGACTTTAGTTCCTAGTTTAGATTCCTTAACTTCTCAGTTTAACGAGCACTGCCTCTCCATTCTGGACAACATCTGTCCGGTCAGAACCAGATCAGTTCCTGCAGTGAACCCTACTCCCTGGTTTAATGATAGCCTTCGCAGCCTAAAGTGCCAATGCAGAAAAATTGAGCGCTTGTGGAAGAAAACCCATCTCTATGTCCATCTGCTGCACCTAAAGGACCTTCTGACATCCTTTAACTCTGCAGTCAGAGACGCGAGGGTTTCCTATTTTCTCCAACCTGATGTCTGAGAGCAAAGGGAACCCCAAGGTGCTATTTAACACCATCAGCAGCATCGTGTCTCCTGCCTCTCCTACAGCCTCCATCCACTCTGTTGTAGACTGTGAATCCCTCTGGGATTAATAAAGTATTTTTGAATTGAATTGAATTGAATTGAATTGAGAACTTTCTGTCTTTCTTTGTGGACAAAGTCAATAAGGGCTGTGTCCGAATCCAGAGGAAGGATGCTTGTGAGTACGGGTCCTGCCGGTCTAGCAAGGCCGGGTCCTTGCAAGACCGCTAAAACCGGAAGCCAGCGGCTCTGAATTCGGACAGTACTAGCCTCGTTTTTATTCCCGCCCCCAGGTCAAGTTGCCTAGCTACCGTGACGGCGGCAAACAGGCTAACAAGCTAGTAGCGACATTGAAAATGGATCCACAGCAATATTTCATTTTATTTGTGGTTTTTGAGGAGCTGCGACGGCTCAATAAACGTCACCGGCCTTTGTATTTAAAGTTTAAAAATCATTTAGTCCTGTTATCTGCTAGCGTTACAAGTATTATACTCATGATCTCCTTTTTTGCATATATCTGAATGTTAGTGATGTGACAGCCATCGATTGAGCCAGCCCAGCAAACCCTTTTGATGGTCAGTGGTCAGTGAGATGAGGCATCCAGAAGCACCGTCTGCAGACCACTCTGTCTGATGTTCCACTTGCCAACCAGAAACGTTCAGCCACGGATCTCGGTTCCTGCACTCCATCCACCTCGATCCATGTTTAGTAGATTTAGCAACACCACCAAAGACTCCCTGCTTTCCAAGTTTACTGTATATATTTTACTTTTATCTTTACTTTTATTCCTTACAGTGTTCCCTTACAATTTATTTACTATGTTGTTACTTGTTAAAAACTGAATAATAAAACTGTTAATGATCAAAAAATAGTTATCAATTAATAGAAATTTTATTACATTTAAACAAATAACAAAAACATTCAAACACATATATAGAACCTGAACCAGAAGAAACTAAAAGAAAAAAAACCCATTTCTCTGCCATCCTTTCCATCAATGCTAAAAATCTGTCCATCCTTCTTTCTCTCCTCTCCTCCGCTTCCCTCTTGTCATGTCTCGTGGAACGTGTTTAACCCAAGACATGCAGTAATCTGACTCGACGAGCAGGTAGGAAAACTTAAAGTCTTTATTTATTTAACTGGAACAAAAGGTGCACAGGGAAGTCCTGTGGAGAAGGTGAGCAGTAGCTCGAGTCCATAAACGTTCGGGGAGAACGAGGTGAAGAAGCCGAGGTGAGCTCAAGTCAGTCCAGGGGTGATGAGGAAACAGGTTAGACAGCGGAAGGAATCCAACCAGGCACAGCGGAGGAGGATGGGACGTGGTGAAAATGTCCAGTCAGTAAAACAGCGAGTTGAGGCAGGTTGAATGAGATTCTGGAGAGAACAAACAACATCCAGGTTTCAGGGTAAATCCAAAGAGTAATCAGAGCGGTCCAAGGTCAATAATCCAAAATATCCTATCTTCGAGTAACGAGTTCACAAAAACAAGGGCGAGTGGCTGGTACTACCTCTACAGGAGCAATCATCCGGCGTAATGAGGTGTCACCATCCTCCTTTTATACCCGCGTCCCTGATTGGAGATGTTCTGCAGCTGCAGCGCCCTCCGCTGTCACCTGTGGAAAACCAGTCAGATAGAGTGAGATGGGGGTGATGTCACTCACCTCAGCTCAGGAACATCACAGTGCCCCCCCCTCAACGGACGCCCCCTGGCGTCCCAGCAGCAGTCCTTGACGCCTCAAAGTCGGTAATGAGAGAGGGATCCTCAATGTAGGAGCGGGGAATCCAGGACCGTTCCTCCGGGCCATAACCGTCCCAGTCGACCAAGTACTGAACCCCACGACCACGGGGACGGGAGTCAAAGATGCGCCGAACCTTGTAAACCAACCCCCCCTTGTAGAACTGAGCAGGAGGAGGAGCCGGAGTCGGGCACAGGGGACTGGAGACCACAGGCTTGACCAGGGAGACATGGAAAACCGGGTGGATCCGGAGGGACGGAGGAAGGTCCAGGCGTACGGTCAGTGGGCTCGGGACGGCAATCACCTTAAAAGGACCCAGGTACCTCAGGGCGAGCTTCCTAGACGTGGCTTTCAAGGGCACATCTCTCGAGGAAAGCCAAACCATCTGTCCAGGGACGTAGGAAGGTGCTGGGTGACGGTGACGATCAGCCAACCGCTGATTCCTTTCTGCGGTACGTTGAAGGGCCGACCTAGTAGCCACCCACGCATGACTTGCCCGGCGAAGAAACTGGGGAGTGGTGCTGGTGGAGTCTGTCTGGAGTGGAAACAGAGACGGCTGATATCCAAGAGAGGACTCAAATGGGGACTGACCTGTGGCGGAGGAGACGTGGCTATTGTGGGCGTATTCGACCCAAGCCAGTTGGTCACTCCAGGAAGACTGGTTGGTAGAACAGATGCAGCGTAGCATGGCGCCCAGCTCCTGATTCATTCTCTCGCACTGGCCATTGGTCTGGGGATGAAAACCAGAAGTTAAAGCCACCCAGGCCCCCAAAGCGGTGGCGAACTCCCTCCACACCCGGGATACGAACTGGGGGCCACGGTCTGAGAGGATCTCTGTCGGTATCCCATGGAGGCAGAAAACATGCTTGATCAGGAGCTGGGCTGTGACTGTGGAGGTGGGAAGCGCCTTTAAAGGCACTAGGTGGCAGGCTTTAGAAAACCTGTCCACTATTGTGAGGATGGTGTTAAATCCATGTGAGGGGGGTAACCCACAAACAAAGTCAATAGCAATATGTGACCACGGGCGAGAAGGTACAGGCAAAGGACTGAGTAGCCCCGCGGGTAGTTGGTTGGTACCTTTTTGTTGCGCACAAACATGGCAGGCTGACACGTACTCCCTCACATCATTGAAGATGGATGGCCACTAGAACGAACGCCGAATCAGGGCTAGGGTCCGACCCACTCCGGGATGGATAGAAAACCTCCCGGTGTGTGCCCAGTGGATCACCTTCCCTCGCAGCTCCTGTGGAACGAACAACTTATTTGTTGGTCCATTACCTGGGCCGGGGTCCACCTTGAGGGCTTTCAGCACCTGATCCCTAATAGTCCAGGTCACTCCTGCAAGGATGCAGGAGGAAGGCAAGATGGTGCCTGGTGTCGCCTCGTCCTCGGAAGCGTACTGTCGGGACAGGGCATCAGGCTTAGTGTTCTTCGACCCTGGCCGATAGGACAGAACAAAGTTAAAACGGGTTAAAAACAAGGACCACTGATACTGTCGGGGATTTAGTCTCTTCGCTTCTTTGAGATAAATCAAGTTTTTATGATCCGTCCAGATGACAAATGGAAGTTCAGCCCCCTCCAGCCAGTGCCTCCACTCCTCCAGAGCCAGCTTCACCGCCAGTAACTCCCTGTCCCCAACATCATACCTGCTCTCTGCTGGCGTAAGACGCCGTGAGAAGAAGGCGCAGGGATGAAGCTTGTGGTCGACCGGGGATACCTGAGAGAGCACTGCCCCAACCCCAGTGTCTGAAGCGTCCACCTCCACCGTGAACTGAGATTTAGGGTCGGGTCTGGAGAGGACCGGAGCCTCGGTGAACCTTCTTTTGAGAGCCCGGAAAGCTGCTTCTGCTTTTGGAGACCAAGAAAAGGGGTTAGTCACAGAAGTCAGAGCTGTTAGAGGGGCTGC
>SSNQ01034701.1:622943-656581 GCA_006942095.1 Nothobranchius kuhntae | reverse complement strand
AGATCAGGGAGCTCCTTCGGAGCCACGGCAGAAGCCTTAGCTCCGGAAACAGCAGAGGTCAGACAAGTCAGGTGACATTCCGGACTCCAGGTCTCCACACGGTTAGCTCTCCAGTCCAATTGTGGATTGTGTGTAGTAAGCCAGGAATGTCCCAGAACCACTGGATTCTGCGGAGAAGGGAACACAAACAGCGAGAGCATCTCCGTGTGGTTACCTGAGACCTGGAGCTGGAGAGGAACAGTTCGGCGCGTGACAGTAGATGGGGTCTCCCATCCAGAGAAGAAACGGTCAGTGGTTCAGGAAGGGGTTCAGTAGTTATGCCCCATTCGTGGACTAGTCGTGGGTCCACCAACGACTGCTCGCTGCCAGAGTCTACTAAAGCTGTCGTCTGATGAGAGCGGTTATTGCAAGTCAAAAGACAGTTTATGAGGAAACAGGAGGTTCTATTACCTGAGTTGCTGCCCACCAGAACTCCCGGTCCTACTGGTGGGCTTGACCTTTTAACAGCTCCGGGCAGGTCCGCACAAAATGTCCCGGTTGTCCACAATATAAACACAATCCTCTACTACGACGGTGTTGTCGTTCCTCCGGAGTCAGGTGAGCCCTTCCCAGCTGCATGGGTTCGTCAGAGGTGTCCAGAGAAGATGGTCTAGTGGTTGAGCGGTGATGGGTAGGTGCAGGTGAAATATCCCTCATAGCAGGTCTATGTAGCTCCCGATATCTCTTGTCAATAGAGATGGACAAAGAGATCAGTCAATCCAGGGTGGATGGCTCCGGGCACAGAGCCAGCTGGCTCTTGACGCGGTCACTTAATGCCTCGATGAAGGCTGCCTTCAAGGCGTCCTCGTTCCATGACGTCATGGCTCTCACCGTACGAAACTCCAAGGATAATTCTGCCACTGTCCTTTTACCCTGTGAGAGGTGGAAGAGCCTCTTTCTTATGTCCGTAGTAGTCTCAGAGCTGCAAAAAGTCATTTTAAAATCCTCCAAAAAATCAGGGTAGGTACCAGACAGAAAATCAGGATTCCTACTCTTTGCCTCTGTCCATCTGAGTGCCTTGCCTCTCAATAGTCCTACTACAAAAGCGATCTTCAAAGAGTCTGTAGAAAAAGCCCTCGGAGATCCTTCAAAAGCTAGGCGGCACTGAAGCAAAAAACCATAACCGTCCTCAAACTCACCAGAAAAAGTCGGACATTGCAAAGAGTGAGCTTGACGGAAGTGCGTGACTTCCGGGTGTCCAGGCATTTCCGGTCCGGGTGGAAAAGGTCCCCCCGGTGGCTTGACCAGATAGATCCGTAGATGCCGGCGCAGCAGCTGACGCAGAAGCAGAGGCTGGAACGGGAAGACGCTCATGGAGTTGCTGGATAGCAGTCTCAAGGCGTTGGTAGCGCTGGTTAGCGATACTGAGTTGCTCCAGAAGGACGGGAAGTGTTTGCTCCTGCTGCGTCATCCGGGTGGCGAAATCCACGACTGCAGATTCTGCTGGGTTGTTTTGATGGCCGGATGATTCTGTCATGTCTCGTGGAACGTGTTTAACCCAAGACATGCAGTGATCTGACTCGACGAGCAGGTAGGAAAACTTAAAGTCTTTATTTATTTAACTGGAACAAAAGGTGCACAGGGAAGTCCTGTGGAGAAGGTGAGCAGTAGCTCGAGTCCATAAACGTTCGGGGAGAACGAGGTGGGGAAGCCGAGGTGAGCTCAAGTCAGTCCAGGGGTGATGAGGAAACAGGTTAGACAGCGGAAGGAATCCAACCAGGCACAGCGGAGGAGGATGGGACGTGGTGAAAATGTCCAGTCAGTAAAACAGCGAGTTGAGGCAGGTTGAATGAGATTCTGGAGAGAACAAACAACATCCAGGTTTCAGGGTAATCCAAAGAGTAATCAGAGCGGTCCAAGGTCAATAATCCAAAATATCCTATCTTCGAGTAACGAGTTCACAAAAACAAGGGCGAGTGGCTGGTACTACCTCTACAGGAGCAATCATCCGGCGTAATGAGGTGTCACCATCCTCCTTTTATACCCGCGTCCCTGATTGGAGATGTTCTGCAGCTGCGGCTTCCTCCGCTGTCACCTGTGGAAAACCAGTCAGATAGAGTGAGATGGGGGTGATGTCACTCACCTCGGCTCAGGAACATCACACCTCTGTTGTCTCATGTCCTCCCTGATCAGGTCAAGGAGCTCATCAGCCCTTCTCCTTTTTCTCCCTGATTAGGACTCCGGCTTCCTTCCACCACTCTCCCTGTCCTCTGTCTCACCCACTGCTGCACTTGGCCCTGGAGTGTCCTCGGGAATGGAAGCAATAAGGACAGGAGGCATAGTGGAAGGCCTCTGTCCCAACACCTCGTCCATGGGGACAAACCAGGGCCAGGTTTCAGCAGTGGGCTTTCTGCTGACTCCCTCTCCTGACCCTAGATACTTGCAGTCCTACAGACAAAGGGAATTAGAATTACAAGGCTTTATTGTCATTTAACAACAGAGAACACTGTGGGCATAATGAAATTACAGATGCTCCTTAAAGGTACTGGTTCTGGATGAGAATAGAGAGGAATAGAAGAACAAAGTCAGATTATAAATCATAGTTGATTGCAATAAACAATATTTTAATTTATCAACATGGGAGATGAAAATTGTGTTCTGTTTTTTTCCGCCTAAAATGAAATTAAAAACATTAAATCATTAATGTGGTTTCTTAAAAATTAACTTAAATAAACATTAAACTTAGTTTTCATTATTTTTGGCGTTCGTTACATGATTACATAAGATGCAAGCTCTTTTACGGTGAGTTTTTTCCTATTAGACTTTCAAGCAAGTTTACGGTGGGGTGTTAACCTTAAAACAAATGATGAGAAGCTTTATTCGCTAAATAAACACACACACACGGGAATTATGACGGGACCACCATACAAGCTCGTTCTCGCTGATTTCTGCTTAAAATGTACTTATACAAACGAAAAATGTCTATAAACAGAACTGCTTTCAGCTTAGTTTTCTACCGCTATTTTCTTTTAAAAAGCCTGCTGGGATCAAGCTAGTTTACGGCGTTTTTTTCCTATTAAACATTCAAGCTGGTTTTCGGTGGGGCATGTTTTAGCCTTAAATTACATGAAAAAAAAAAAACAATTTGCGGTATTAGATCTTATATAAAAAACAAACCAAAAGTGCCCAAACACGTATTTTATTTTTTTGACCGCTATTTTTTTTAACTAACTCAAAGGTCACACCAAGATTCCTGACAGAAGGTTTGGTGTGAGAAGCAAGCTGACCAAGAGAGTCTCTGACTTTGGGAACCAGCTTGTCTGGGGCACAGATGAGGATCTCAGTCTTATCTTCATTCAGTTGAAGAAAGCTCCCAGCCATCCAGGTTTTGATAGAGTCTAAGCAGGTGTGTAACAGCTGCAGCTTAGACCTCTCATGGGGCTTAAAGGAGATGTACAGGAATCTTGGTGTGACCTTTGACCCAGCTCTCACCCTGGATTCTCATGTCAGTTCTCTTGTTGGCTCTTCCTTCTTCCATCTCAGGAACATTGCTAAGCTGAGTCCCATTCTGTCCCGCTCTGAACTTGAGACAGTTCTCCACTCCTTCATCTCCTCACGCTTAGACTACTGTAACTCTCTTTTCACGTGTCTGAGCAGAACCTCCCTGAACCGTCTACAGGTGGTTCAGAACGCCTGTGCTCGGCTTCTGACCAAGTCCTCCAAACACTCCCACATCACCCCGCTTCTCCTCCAGCTTCACTGGCTGCCAGTCAACTTCAGAGTTCATTTCAAGATCCTGGTTCTGGTCTATAGGGCCTTACATGGACAAGCACCATCTTACATTGGTGATCTTCTTAGTCCCTACACCCCCAGCAGGTCCCTGAGGTCCAGTGATCAAAGCCTACTGGTTGTGCAGCACCAGACTAAAGACCAAAGGTGACAGATCATTTGCTGCTGTGGTCCCCAGACTCTGGACCTCTCTTCCCCTGAGCCTGAGATCAGTGGACTCAGTGGTCTCCTTTAAAAAGCAGCTGAAGACTCACTTGTTCAAGCTGGCTTTTGTATGACCTTCTTCACCACTCTCTCTTTATTCTGCTCTCCCCACCTATTCCACCTTCCTCAGGATCCACTGATTTCCCTCTTTCCTGTTCACTCTCTCTCTTTCTTAGCATTTTTAATCACAATTGTCTATTTTTTGCTCATTTAAAATTTACTTTTAACCATTTTCTAAATTATTTTTTATATTTTTACAGTTTTTGTTTTTGTGAAGCACCTCGTGATTTTTATCTTGAGAGGCACTTCTTCTTCTTCTTCTTCTTCTTCTTCTTCTTCTTCTTCTTCTTCTTCTTCTTCTTCTTCTTCTTCTTCTTCTTATTTAAATTCAATGATAATCTATTTAAATCAAACCATAATTTTAGTTTAGCCATTTCTGTTGTAACCAAATTACAAAGATCTTGCAAATGCTCTAGAGGCAAAGAAATTTATATCATCTGCAAATAAAACACATTTTAATGCTCTGGAAACCTTACACAAATCATTGATGTATAAAATAAATAGCTTTGGACCCATAACTGACCCCTGTAGTACCCCACAATTGATGTTTAGCTGTTCTGATTTGTAATTATTTATTTGCACAAACTGATGTTGATTAAATAACTTCTGACCCAACTGAGAACAAAATCTAATTCAATTCAAAGATACTTAATTAATCCCAGAGGGAAATTAGAGTTTCAGTACACACATACATACATAGGCATAGACACATGACAAGAATTGGTGACTGTGGTCATTTGCAACCCGAGTCGCGCTACCTTAATAGAGATCAGAGGGTTACATGAGGATTGGTTCAGGTGGAGGAAAAAAACGGCACTTCAGAGTTACCCTCCACAGGGAGGGCAGCTTTGCTTTGCAAAAAACACCTCAGACAGAAATGCAACAGACTTCAGACATTACACAACATGTCCACTAGGTGGGGAGGTAGGGTTGGGGACTCTCCACACATCAGTGCATGCAGCCATGATAAGCAGTGCTCGTCACCTCTGTTTGGACAGGGGAGGGAGGTAGTTGGGTTTAGAGAGCACAGTAACTCCTGGAAACGATTCAACGGCCTTCACCGGTCGCAGTCCCGCCCCAGGCTGGGATAGGGAGACAGAGTTGCCATGGCGACGGCAGCATTCTACATTTCTTCTGAGGGGGAGTAATCACTTCAGCCTCACAGGCTCAAGGGCACCAGATTCAGATAAGAACTTGTTTTGGGGCCAGACAGAGATAATTTCCTCTCTGTCTTAAAGTTCTGTTGGTTCTCAACCCCTCTCGATCCAATAATGGCGTAAATTAATCTATCCCAATCTGTGCTGATCCGTCAACTTTCTCCTTGATGGAATCCACCTTCTGTGCCAGAGTCTGAATCTCAGCCAAAGTTCCAAGTTTATGACTCATCTCAACAATTATATGAGTTTGTGTGTTCACAGAGTGGTATAATCCATCCCTGAGCTCCGGGATTGAGCCAATATTCCTCGACAGCTCATTAATTTTCCGGTAAGCCAGGTAATCGCTCAGCCCAAACAGAACGAAACCTGACACCAACACCACGAGTATCCAGACATCTTCAGAATCCTCTACAGACAGTTGAGATAAGCAGATCAGGTTCCACTGTTTCCAGGAGTCCATGATATGTCCAGCTGGCTCTGTCCCAGAGGGGCAACCGGGAGCCCCTTCTCCCGTTTTCATCGTTGAAAAAATGTTGTCAATCACCAGGGCCGGCCCGTCCTATAGGCATTATAGGCAAGTGCTAGGGGCGCCAGCCAGCCAGGGGGCACCCTGGCGCCACAAAATAAATAAATAAATAAGGTTACGTAATGTTTGTAAAGCAAGTTGATACTAATGTGTCGTAATATTAAAACATCAAGCCCACAACATAATACCTTCTTAGCAAAGTTTATTAAGTAGCACAGTGTGCATTTAAAAATGATTAATGATACGTCACTATGTGTTGCCGCGCGTCGCGCCCACTTCGCCCCCCTCCTCGTCTTTACCTGCTACGAGAACGGTTGTTTTGATGAGTCAGCTAGTTCATCATGTCTAAACGGCCTAAGTTATCTGGAGCCCAGGGGAGGAAAAAAAGAAAAGGAGAGGAGGGAAAACGCTACAAAGACAAAGGTAAGGTGTAAAATATTGAAATTAAATGATGATTTCATGACGTTATTAGTTAGCACTCTGGGGATGCTTTAGGACAAACGAAGCTATTTTCTTAATATTGTAACGTTTGTGCAGCACTAAAGCATGAGACAAATATATTAGCTCTTAACAGTGGTTTATTAAAGTTGTTAAACAGCTGGTATAAGCTGCATATCTGGCTCCCAGACTGTAAACAAACAACGCGTCGATAACAGAGCAGCAGCAACACATTACAGCAACCTAGCTAGGATTATTTTAGTGCTTTGGAATATTTTCTGATGTTTTGTGTTCTGAGAATTCAGTGTTTCATAATAACGCCTAAATGTTATATGATGGTCCTTGGTAACTGTCTGATAGTTTCTTCACAATTCTGTCTGTTTTATATTTTTTATGAGTGATTTTTTAAACCTCATAGTAGAAAATTATTTGTATTATGCAAAAATTCTCATTGATGGTTTTCTTCTTTAAATTACTGCAACAGATTATTGTTGCAAAAAAGTTATAGTATGTCAATGTCGGAGTTCAATGGAAAACCCACTGTTAAACAGATACAGATCAGCAGCACGTGAGAACATTGTCCTACATGGTTCAAAAATGTTTTGCATGAGACTCATCTATGTCTGCTGCCAGTTTAGCTCAAATGTTTTCATGAACACTGCATTGTGCATACATTTCTGTATTATTATTATTTTTCCAGAAATTTATTTTATTCTTGAAATCATGTATTGATATTTAGCTTGGTGTCATATACTCCTCTTCTGTCTTCAGATGCTCTGCTGAAGTTTCTATGTCCCACCCCTGCAAATCCTCCTGTCGCCTCCACCTCAGTCGAACAATTAAGCAGTGATGTAGCTGCAGCATCATGCACTCCTCCTGTTGGCTCCACCTCAGCAGCACACCTTAGCAGTGATGCAGCAACATCAAGCACATCTTCTGCTTCTCCAATAGACCCTGCTGACTGGCCATCTCCTCTAACAGATAAGGTACGCACAAAGTTGGTTCACAGAGGTCCATTTCAAATTGAAAATAGCTTCACATTCCCTAAACAAAAAGATGGACGAAGGTGTCAACATGACATTTTTAACAGACTCAGTCAATGGAGAAAAAGTCAGAAGAAGTTGGCTTATGTATCCTAAAAAAGATGATAGCTTGCACTGCTTCTGCTGTAAAATCTTTTCTAAAAGAGAGTAGAAACTGACTAGGGAAGGACTAAAGGCTTTGAGAATCTCCGCCACCCGTCCTGTTACAGTGGCTGCAGCTGAAAGAAGCTTCTCTAAGCTCAAAATGATTAAAACTTATTTGAGATCTACTATGATGCAAGAACGTCTCAGTGGACTTGCCATTATAAGCATAAATGTGGTCTCAAATCAGTTGTCATTTGAGGATGTTATTAGTGACTTTGCTGCAAAAAACCCAGGAGAGTAAATCTGTAGCAGGTCATGTTAGGTTCAGGACATGTGGTGTAGTGTCATTGATAACGCAGTACCAAAAAACGCCACTAGAGGACATTGTTAATCATCTTTTGGGTGAATTTTTATTGAAATCCTAACTTGTTTTGTTTTGTAATTCTTTCTGGATACTGGTTTCTTTAATGCTTTATTTTGTGTTGTTCCTTATTTTTATGGTATTTATAATTTTTCACTTTTAATTTTGTAATATGTAAATCTAATGCTTTTAGTTTAGTTCATTTTATTTTATATATTCAGTTCAAAATGTTTACATTTCTACGTATTCTGAATGTGCAAATGGCTTTTTAAAATAAAAAGAACATCTAAGACAAAGCTATGTGGTTTCTTGTGAGTATGTACAGTCGCAGTGGAATTTACTGCAGCGTAAGGGGGCGCCACCTATAATCTTGCCTAGGGCTCCAATTTTGTTTGGGCTGGGCCTGTCAATCACGTTGAGAGACCAACTGACCAGATCCATTTTAATAATTTCCAGTTTCCAGAAAAAAAGTAGAAGCTCCGTACACCCAAAGGCAGACAAAGAGCCTTGGGATAAGATGGGGAGGAGAGGAGGAAAAAAGTGTCTGAACTCTCCAAGAGCTGGAAGAAGAACACCCCAATACCATAGTTTTGAAGTTTATTAATTAATACTGTATGGCCTATTGTATCAAAGGCTTTTTCTGAATCTACAAATACTCCAACTGCGTATTCCCTCTTGTCTGCAGATTATTTTAGCCAGTTTTGGTCCCACATTCACTAAATAGATGTTAAACTCCTGTGCCACATCATTCATGCTATGTATAATTACCACATTTTCCATAAAGTGTTGTGAGTAATTCTTACGTGTGACTTACCTGATAATTTTATTTAAAACATTCCATAGCCCTATAATATTATTTTTGTTGATTTCTACACAGCTAATTCAAAAGTGTTAATTTTCTGGTGTTGGTACAATTTAACACCAAGAATAGTTAATTTAACACTAAAACATGTTATATAATTGATATGTAACACTGACATGAGAGTTAAAACCCAGTGTTAAAAAAGGAGTGTTTCCTAATCAACTCTGTAGGAGTCATTTAGGACAAAATAACTCCTGAAAATCTAACTCTGAACTCCCACAGCAGCTGTAACACCTGCAGAGTTAATTTGTAGACTCCACCCTTTTATTCTAAAAGTTGGACTGGTAGCGGCCGATTGGCTGCAGAGAGTTGTAGGAGCTGCAGTAGGTGAGGTGCATTGTGGGTAGTCATGTTTTTAGTTAGTTCTATTTTGGATGTTTATGCATGTTTATTTTGGGGAGTTGTGTTGTTCTTAGTTTGTACTTTGTTCACTGTTGCAAAGGTGGTTTTGCTTGTTATGTCATGTTTGTACCATAAGTGAGGAGGCCGGTCAAAAGAATGGGACCACTGTGTGTTCCACTCTCACAATACAAATGTGGTGCTTGATTTAATCTACATGTTCAGGACTCTTCTTTTTGTGATACTCTCTCACTGACTGATTGCAGTCATGAGGTGTACAAGGCATGAGTTAGCTATTGCTTACATGTGTAGCTGTTAGCTTCTTGGCATGGCACACTAGAAAGTATTAAAATTCATTAAATCATGGTGTTGATTAATAATCTGACTGTAAACTGACTCTGAAAATTAACACTGGTTGTAGTGTACACAGCAAATTCAACATGCTCAAAAGAACTCTTATCAGAGTTGATTTAAACACTTTTAAAGTGTTTATATGGGTCCACCCCGGTAAGTGTTGATTTAACACTTTTTGGAGAGTTGGTACTTTAACTCTGATTTAGTGTTAAATATTTAACACCAGTGGTAGTGTTACCATCTTAACACTTACCCTAACCCTAACCCCAATCCACAAACCATTCCCAGGCACACACACACACACACACACACACACACACACACACACACACACACACACACACACACACACACACACACACACAACACATTAAAAGACCACAGTACACTAGGCTGAGCTCAGATTGGACAGGTAAGGAAAGACACGCCATCAAGGGAGCCTTCTGCCTCGACAGCAGCAGATCGACGGCAGCAGCCAAGACACCAATCCAGGGCGCCCTGGGAGGCAGGGTGGCAACCCCCACCACTACCTGGGCACTACCCTAGGAGCGCCCCAGCTGCCGCCACCAACCACCGGTCCCGAGGCAGAGGGCTCCACAGAGGAAACACTGGACGGATTAAAATACGTAACATGTAAAATCACAAGAGCTAATACAGATAGTAAAATATCCAATAAAGTGTGGTTATATAAATAAAACAACATCAACGTGTAACACATGGACGTAATTTTCACTTTAGAAGTGCAGGGGACACGGGGGTGGGGGGGGTGGGTATCTTTACAGTATGGTTGTTTTCCGCTTGGTCCTAGAGCCCAACCAGTGTCAATTTAATATAAAGTAATATTGTTTTTGGATGGTAAAAAGTGCAGGGGTCAAAACTTGACTTTGGAAAAAGTGTTGGGGGGGACTTGTGTCCCCCCCCCCCCCCCCCAAATTACGCCCATGGTGTAACACAACAGTCATTAAAATAAATAAATAAGTAAAACAAGCAATGCAATAAATAGTAATCAGTTAAAAGCTAAACTAAAATGGTGGGTCTTGAGCCTATTCTTAAAAACATGAACGTTCTCTGCAGCCCTGAGGTCCCCCGGCAGCTCGTTCCAGAGGTGCGGGCCGTAAGAGCAGAAATGCTTCATATGCTGTGTTGGTGTCAGTTTCATCAACACTTCTTTCCAGTTTTGAGTTGTTAATTCTGCTCTCTCTTTTTCTATGGCCTCACCTGATCTGACTCTTTTATATCTAATTATAGAATCCTTAGTATTTTAACCCTTTTACAGTCATACATTGTAAATATTGGTAAATGGTCACTGATGTTATTTACAATCAACCCTCTTGATAAGATGTTATCTGAACTGTTTGTGAATATGTTATCTGTTAATGTGGCACTCTGAGATGTAATTCTAGTTGGTTTGGTGATTAATGGATATAAACTCATACTGAAAATTAAATCAACGACCAATGATTTGATTTTCTCATCTTCTTTTCTGCAGTTCAACCACCAGCTCATTAGTTCCAAGCAGTTTGTAAAGTTGGCAAGAAAAGCCACTCTGAAGGACTGGAGGAGGGCCGCCCGTCAGACTGGGAGGCTGATGCTCAGGTACATCTCTGAAACATTAATGTCCCCTCCTCCTGTCGGCTCCTCTAGGATCTCTTATTGCTGTCGTGTCGAGGTTAACGTGCCGTACACATCAGCCTCTTCCTTTCATGTGATTCTCATCATGTCGGTTTCCGCTGCACACCAGAGGGGGAGAGTAATCTCAGCTCTGATGATAGAAGCATCAAATGGTTCACCTGTAAGCGATGCGTCTCACCTCTTTATCATGTCAGCACTTGTTGTTGATGTTCGTCTGAGGTAAAACACAAAACTCAACAGGCAGTATCTGCTGTTTTCATCTCCTTTCCTCTCGAGGCCCGATCGACGAGCTCCGCCACAAACACGGGGAGGCTGTTAGGGTTGTTCAGCACATTCATCCCCTCAGCTGCTGCAAAGCAACGGGCCTCTCTCAGATGCTTTGCTTGTTGGTTTATTTTAACCTGCCTGTCCTCCTTGCAGGAAAATGATGGACTCTGGCCAGATCGACTTCTACTAGCATGAATCTATACGCAGCAACACCTGCCGCAGCGCTAAACCTGATGTCCTGCTCAACACGCCCGGGGGGGGGGGGAGCCCGCTGTCATGCCTGTCATGTCTGGCTCTGACCCTGCTGGAGGACGTATGCTTTTCCTGATAGGTAGGTTTCAGCTGACTTTCACACTAGCTGTCTTGGTTGTCCCATGTGCGTTTGAACTGCTGTCACATCGGTAAGATAACAAACCAAAAAGTCTGGAAGCTGCTTCGAAAGGAACATTTCCAGTGATTCTTCCTTTTTCTTTAATGAAATGACGACCAAAAGCTGAAATGAACAGAAGCAATTCTCTCCAGCAGCTCGGTGTTAACATGTCACAGCATCTTCGTCATCAGACAGTTCATCATCATCATGGCTCAAGCAGGGGCGGATTTAAGATTGAAAAAGATCCAGGGCGTAGCCCAGATTTTAACTTACACATTTGGATCTCCTTAATGATGACAAAAAGCACCAGATCACACTTATGAACTGATATAATAAATATATTGTTAACTTCTATACAGGAATATGAAAACAAATCCTCTCTTGGACATAACAGTAAGATCTGAGCCACGTCTATGCGGTGATCCTCAGATTGATTCATATCTTAAGAAAAGGAAAAATTCACTGAAATAATTAGAAACTCAAAATATGAACGAAAAATCGCTAAATTCTTATAAAGCAAAAGTAATTAAAATTGGAAAGCTTTATTGTTTTTGTGCAACAACCCAATGTGCTGCCGGCACAACGATAACACAATGGTGCAGGTCCGAATATTTGTGTAAGATGAGTAACTGAAAAGGAAATAAATGTGCGTTCAGAGTAGTGATCACTTAGGGAAAGACACTGTTCTTGATCCTAGTATGAAATTCAAATAGGTATTTCATAAATTTTATTTTAATATATATGTTGTGTTAGGTCCCTGTATGACCGGTGTCAGAGCTTGGTCCGCATTGCCGGCAGTAAGTTGGGCTCATTCCCAGTGAGAGTTGGACTCCACCAAGGCTGCCCTTTATCACCGATTCTGCTTTTGAATTGTGGTTGAGAAGAATAATTCAAAAAACAAACAAAAGTGTCCCAGAAAACCTAGAACACTTTAGTAATGAGCAGTGGGTCAAACACCTGTTACAACCCCGACATGAGAAGTTAAATGTGAAGGAGAGGGTAACATAAGAAACATGACAGTGGACCTAAAATCAACAGCTGCTGACGTCTGATCGAGTCACAGAAATCATTTGGCTGCAGTGGTCGCCCCAAACAACAAATCTATTTATGGGTTCTAACATGCTTATCTTTGAAATATCACTATTCAACCACAACTCAAAGTAAATCTCAGGGTTTTCCTTAAGTTTAAATTTACTTTTCTCATTTTAAACACATTTCAGTCTCAGCTGTTGTGTTTTTCTTTCTTGGGAGAGCAGGAAAAACAACTAAAAGTATGAAATTCAAATAGATATTTCATAAATTTTATTTTAATATATATGTTGTGTTAGGTCCCTGTATGACCGGTGTCAGAGCTTGGTCCGCATTGCCGTCAGGAAGTCGAGCTCATTCCCAGTGAGAGTTGGACTCCGCCAAGGCTGCCGTTTATCACCGATTCTGTTCATGACCTTTATGGAGAGGATTTCTAGGCGCAGCCAAGGTGTGGAGGGGATTCGTTTTGGTGGCCTGAGGATCAGGTCTCTGCTTTTTGCAGATGATGTGGTCCTGTTGGCTTTAGGTTTGTCATCTGCTGCTTATTGTATATTTAGGAGTTGTTGCATTGATCTCATTTTCTCTGCAAAACATCAATCTAGTTATGATTTATTAATGCAAGTTTTGAAGTGAACATATGAAGCATGAATGCTAATGCTACATGTATGCTAACGTTCCAGTGAGCATTGCCCATTGCTGATGTCACACTTCTCACAGCCACAGAAGTTTGACCTCTTCGATGCAGCGAGCCCTCTGAATCGGCAGCTTGTGGAAAGTTCCTGTCCTCAAAAAGTTGCTGACCTCAGTCTCGTCCATTTAAATGGCCACTGACAGCAGCTGACATTTCCAGGTGTGACTGCTGCTGCCCAGGGTCGGCGCTTTGATTTAAGGGCTTTAAAGGTGACCTGATTAGGCTTTTCTCCAGGCGGACCTCAGTCAGGAAAAAGGCTCCTGGTGAGGTAGCGTGCGGCCGATTGGAGCGCGTTGCTGACCGTGCTGTTTCACTCATCATTGAGCTTAGAAAAAAACTAACAAATCTCAGCAAGAATCCTTCAGAGGCTTCCTACTTTACAGAACAGTGTCTATTTATAGTGGTTCACCACAACAAAGAATAAACAGACTCACGTAGTTGGAATGTTTTCCTCAGAAGCTGGACTGAGGTTTCTGCGAACACCGACCTGCATTTGTTCATTTCTGCTGAGACATTTAGAAGGTCAGACGGTTCATCTGTCTAATTTACAAAAGTTGTGTTTCTGTTATGTCCAGATTTATAGTAATATTATATTCTCCTTCAAACCCGTCCTGCCCTCCCTTCTTTTCACACATTTAATATCCTCTCTTGAAAAACCGATCCTCCACTTTTTTAAATGTATTTTTATATATATTTCCCTCTACCCTTGACATATTTTTCTATCTTTTACTCTCCCCTTTATTACTCTGTCAGAGCATCCTCTCTCCTCAGATCTCTCTGTACAATGTCCCTGTCTCTACCCCCCACCTTATTTATGCTTGAATTTATCTCTAGTGTGTTCCTTTTGATTGTATGCTCACTCACATTACATCTTTGTTAATGGTGTGTTTATTTAAAACACAGCTCCATTTCAGTGTCTTGTAATTCCTAGAAGCTGACACTGGGCTGACGGGGAAGGTTCTGTCTGGTCTCCGGAATAAACCGTTGGTGTCTCTTAAGCAGGTGGAGCTTCGCAGTGAGAAGGTCAGCCTGCTGGAGGGAGGTGAGGTTCCTCAGGGGGAGTTTTTTGTTACTAGAAAAAAATCATGTTGATTCGAGTCAATTGTAGGATTGTTATAGAGAAGAAGGAAACATGTAAACATGAAACGTGAAGATTTCTGAAGTTTTTCTAAAAGGAGCCAAAGAAATACCATCCAAAATCCAACATAAATGCATCCCAAAAATAATTCAACATGTATAAATGTCTCAGCGGATACAAAGCCTGATTATTACACATAAACTGTAAAAAAAGCAACTGAAACCAGAAAATCAACAAAAATGTTAAAGCTGCTGTCAGTTAGGGTTAGGATCGCCATGGTAACCACAAACCTAGAAATCCTAGAAAACCTAGAAATCCTCAAGCAGGTGTTGTGGAACAGGAACTGGAAAGTCATGAAAACATTTTTAAACCTCAAGTGTTGAAACGGTTTCTCCATCACATTCATTCTGTGTGTCTACACTAGAGTCTGAAGTCTTCCATCGTTGTGAAGCACTGCAAACAAAATTCTTAGCACGCCGCTCATGATGGAGCCACATATTCTGATATATTTTTCCAAGTATTTTTTCTTTTCGTTCCAAAGGAGATACAAGCTGAGAATCTTGACAGAAACAGAAGATTAATGAATGAATATCAGTGAGGGTGCTTCTGTGCCTGCTCTCATCATAGTCATTATTCAAGCTTTACAATGTGTTTCTTTAGTTGTGTCAGATGTTCTCATTCTTCATTCCTTGTGTGAGATGTTTAGGCTTTGGGACTCAATGAAACAAGCTGTGGACCAGAGGTGCTGCCCAAATCAAGAGAGCAAAATCCTTAACAGTGTTCACACACACACACACACACACACACACACACACACACACACACACACACACACACACACACACACACACACACACACACACACACACACACACACACACTTCCGTAGACAGGATTAACTTTGTGTCAGTTGTACCGGTATGTTGTGTTGCTGCTAGCCAATCAGAGGTGAGATGTCCAAATATCAGAATAAAAGACTCCAATTCCTGTCGTCTGAAGCTACTTTCTCCTCTGATGTGGCTCACTTCTAGTTCCTGAAACAGGTCCACCGGTGCGTTATCCCCCAGAGTACGACTTACAAGTCCTTCATTTCTACCAGAGACCACTGCAAATGCATTACTGTAATTAAACAATTCATCCACACCATTAACCACATATCCCACCCAGCATCTCTACCAGGCCATTTCTGAGTCCATACCACAGTTCAGGTACTTGGTTGGTTCCTAAAATGACCCAGAAAGTTGTCCATTTGGGTGGGGACATGCACATGCTGCAAAGTTCTGGTAAAATGACTCAGAAGTTCCAGTAGTGGAAACAGGGGGGCTGCCAGAGATTTTGGGCCCAATGAAAAAATATCAAGTTGGGCCCCCTGGGGGCTCGTCCATAGCTGGAGCTGGGGTTCCACCCTCCCAGATTCGAAGGGAGAAAAAATATATAATATATATACTTTATATTAGTGTTTCAGTTTTGCTTAATTATGTAGGTCTACATGCACTCTTACTTATTTACATATCATTTTCACCAGCTGTCTCTCATTAAACAGTGAATTTCCTTCAACAGAATTAGCAACATCACTGCTAACAAAAAGCAGGAAATGCACATGCTGAAAGGTGCTAATCTCCTTTTCCCTATCACTCCCTTAAAATGTGTTTATTTATTCTAAAATTTTATTTGACGATAAAATTCAAATTTGGATATCTAATTAAATTTCCATGTTGTGTCAAAGCTTTACATAACTACATTTTCAGCTGTCTTTCCTCTTGAAATCAATTATTTCTGTATGACTGACAAAAATTATGGATTCACTGCTCATAAGGTGACTTCTTTATTAAGTCTCCACGGCTTCATCATAGACACAAAATGAATAAGCACACAGTTCAAACCGGAGTCAGTTAGGGTTACATAACATGTTAAAGTTGGACAACTTTGCATGAATACGTATATACTTTGCCCTGACCAAACCTGACAATGGGAAGGTCCAGGATCTGTACATAATGAAATTGATATATGTGTTACAATATGGGCTATCATTTGTGACAAAATCTTTATCCAAGTTACAACAGTCTTTAAAATTAATGCACAACAGGGAAAATGCAGCACAGACTCCTGCAGTATATCAGCTGTAGGTCTCCATCATCAATACTAGATTTCACATTTTATTGTGTTCAATGTTATATTAAGTTTATTTATTACAATTTTTAATAGCTTTTGTTTCATTTTTGCTCTCTGATGAATTATTTGGAAATGACTGATTTTTGGTTTGTGTTCTAAAAGCTACATAAACAAATTACATCTTGTAAAACCTCCCATAATTCAGTCAGTTTCAAAACATTTCATTTCAAGGTGTTTAGTAGATGAAGAGGTTTGTTTTTTCTTGTACGGTGCCTTCAAAAAGGTGCTTCACAGTAATAATCTCACAGTAATTAATGTTACATTAACAGACTAAATAACAATGCTTCAACCTGCCCAGCATCCAAAACAATCTATACATTTTTACTGATTGTTTTTCCACATAATGATAATTATATATATCAATGTGTTTATCACCAAAAATAGCCTTATTATATTCCTTTGTAATAGTACTGATAGAGAAGAGAGCCTTAAGTGATTCCCACAGACCCCCTTAAATGAGGCTGCTAGCTAACATGCTACATTGCTCACCTTCTTGAGGTTCATTGGGTTGTGAGGGGACACCTGCTGACATATCATCAGCTGCTGATTCTGGTAGGGACAAGGACAACAACCCATTTACCATAGTTAGATGAAACATAGTTCCTCTCACTGTGGATATCAGACCTAGCTAACAGGTTGAATTTAACCACTCATGATTCACGAACTAAACCCACCTTTCTTTGAGAAAAACTGTGTGACATACTGACGCCCTCTCTTCTGCCTGTCCTCTTTCTCCTTTCTTTCTTTCTTTCTTTCTTTCTTTCTTTCTTTCTTTCTTTCTTTCTTTCTTTCTTTCTTTCTTTCTTTCTTTCTTTCTNAGCGGGGGACGCCTTGCTGTTCTGGTGATCAGAAACTCATCTTTCTCTCTCCTTTTCTTCTCCCGTTTCCTCTATAGTCCAGAATAAGCAATAAAACCGCGCTATTGCTTAAAAAGTAGCTTCGTGTTTTCCTCTTTCGCTCCCAATTCGTCCTTCGGGTCATTTTGAAAGAATAAACTGCTTATTAATCATTGTTTGGTATCTTTAAATGTTCCGGCCATGGCCAGGCTGATAAAGTAAAAGATATTAACTTGTGATTAATCTTTTGTGTTGTTTCATGATCCTTTGAAATGTTTTGAGTGATTTAAGGTTAAGTTACTACTGATTCTAAGTGCTTTGGAAGTTAAAGTGCAAGTTGCCACCCACACTTTAGCCAGACAAAGGGGTCAGCCATCTTGTATTCAAGACTCCATTTTGAATCCATACACACGCACACACACACTACTCCTTTGTGAGAACAAAGGACCCCATTCATACATCCTACATACACACTAAACACCTTGAACATTATTTTGAATATACATCCTTTTATTATATCACATGGTTATTATTCATTTATTTCATTGTTTATTCATCTAACAAATTGTTAATTAAACGTTATAAAATTCAGATTTTCGTCTCCAGTAGCTTTGTTGTGTCGAAGAGAAGTCTCTGCTCCAAGGATTCTACGAACTTCAAGAAAGACTGATAAGAGTTTTGGATTCAATTTTTCCCCGGTTAAAGGGGGAAATGGTGCCCCGTATATCTAAGAATATCTTAATTAATTAATAAATCAGTAAATATTCCCATATTTACAGAATTTATTGAAGAATCCAAAAGTAAGTTAAAGCTTACGAATTGTTCGCTCCTAATAACCCCAACATTTACATATTGATGGCGTCATTACGCCATATTGGCGTTCATTTTTCCCATAGCATCTAAAAGATCTATCTATCTATCTATCTATCTATCTATCTATCTATCTATCTATCTATCTATCTATCTATCTATCTATCTATCTATCTATCTATCTATCTATCTATCTATCTATCTATCTATCTATCTATCTATCTATCTATCTATCTATCTATCTATCTATCTATCTATCTATCTATCTATCTATCTGACTAAAAGGGAGGGAAATAAAAACTATGTTATGTGTTAAAGTTATTAATAAGTATGATTAAAATGGCCAAATTAATTAGTCAAAATAAAGTAGGGACCTCTGAATAAAAATACTGCAAAGTAAAGTACTTGTGATTTTTAAACTTTATTTTTTTTATTCAACTTTGAAACTGTTTTGGGCCCCTGACAGCTGTGGGCCCTTAGAATCTTCCTAATCTTTCACCGCTTTACGGCGCCGCTGACAGGAAACAGGCCTCATGTGGTTTGAATGTTCTGTCTGACGCAGCTGTAAACAGGACAGTTATGTTACAGCCACAGAAATGTTACATTAATAATCAAACTGATTAAAGATTCCTTTTAGGCAGGCCTGTCTGACATTTTAAAAGCTGAAACATAAAAGAGTTGAGCTGAAAGATTGATTAATTAATTAGTCAGACATTTAATCTACATTGTCCTTTTTCTTTTGACCTTTAGGTTTTAGACTCAGGCATTGAGTGAGATGGTGTTTTCACTCTGTCACTCAATTCACTCTATATCACTTTAGACTCTATAGATAATACAACGTTTTGGTTAATTTTATTTGCGCCGTAAACACTTCCACCAAAGACATTCCACAGAAACACACACTTAGGGCCTTGGGAGTGAGCACATTCAATGGCATTTGGCAGGGGGATTTCTCAGCCTCCTCCCGGATGCCGGTGCCCACTTCCAATTTTAAACTGCACTTAGACACCGAGGGCTTTGGGTCCAAGTGGGGTGGTGTGGTGGCATCAGCTGGCATAGGCCAGATGATGCCCGCACTGCCCGCTCACCACAGCCATGGAATACACCTCATCAACACACAACACTATATTGGAGCAGGTGGAGGGAGACTAAGGGTCTTAGCACACCTCTGTTGTTGCTTGGCTTCCTGGGGCTGGAGACTAGGAGGGAGATCTGGCCATCTGTTTGGGATCTGGGGTGGTGGGTTGCTGTGCTCGGCGTTGGGCGGGGGAGCCTGCTCATCAGCACCCCAGCAGAAAGGGTCGAACTCTGGTAACCGGTGATGGTTGTACCCAGTATGCAGCAGTACCGGGACCAGAGTGAATAGGGTGTGTATGGGGAGCATGAGTGGGTGTCAGGCGTGCATTTTTGTAAGTCTTTGGTTGTATGATGAGGGAGGGAGTGTGTGACTGTCTTTGTGTATGACTGTATATGTCAGGTGGGGCCTTTGACTCCTCCCCTCTCCTGGGACCTCCTTTGATGATATAGATCTTCGTCTCCCCTCCCCCTGCCACACCTGGTGTGGGGTGTGGTGCCTTGGTCTGCCTGAGTGTTTGTGGCTCCCGGGTCAGGGGGTTTTAGATTTGGCGTCTGCTTGATCAATCCCGGTGGCTGCCTGGTGGGGTCTGGGTCCCTGGGCTCTGCTGGGTCCCCGGCGGGGGTGGTCGCCCCTGGGTCCCGGGTTGCTGGGTCCCGGGCTCGGCCGGCTAGGGGATGGGAGGCGGTGGGCGGGCCTGTGGGCTTGCCGCTGATATCTCCCGGGACTCTGCCGGCTGCTAGTTGTGGCCCCCCGGGGCGATCCTCTGCGCCTCTTGAGGGGGGCGGGGGGCCTTTCTGGCTGCAGTCCCCTTGGGGTTCCTGTGTTCTGGGGCAGCGCCTGGATCTCTGGGACTTGGAGCCCCCCCCCGTCTCCTACACATCTTTGGGGGCAGGTCTGTGGCCCCTCACACTCTCTATTGGGCGCTCCTATAGAGAAACCTTACATAAACAAGCGCGTGCACACACACAGGTGCTCTCAAAAGTATGGGCTTGGGCACGTTAAACACAGGTCTCAAGGATGTGGTTGCCACTAAATGCACTATGATTTATTATCGTGTGATTGTTCAGTTAAACAATGCAGATTTTATATTTCATCATCACGTTGACGCAGTGATAGCTTGCTCCTGATGTATTGTTGTGTGTCCCTTTTTTTCTGCTCTTCTCTTTCTGCAGGTCTAGAAGCAGACTCTTCTTCATTATTGTTTACTTTTGTGGAACCCCCCCCCCTTCCCACCGTTTGTCTTTTCCTTTCTCTTTCACCTCTGTCTCCGTGTCTGGTCGGAATTGCAAAGCATTCAAAAACAATAACAGTAAAGTTTGAAGTATCAGGCGTGACATTTAAAGCAGACGCTTTGATGCTCCACCTGAGAATAAATCTGTAAGGCTTGTTACCAGCATTCAGACATCAATTCTGCTTGCTTCACAGCCAGACAGGACACAGTTAAAAATAAATAAATAAATAAAATTAAAAAAGCTGGGTCGAGCTGTAACTTTGTCCCACAGATTAACCCGCCAGGAGCTGTGATGTCTGCTAGACACCATCTTTATCTGCTGCTGTTCCGTCCCAAGATGAAGGGCACTTCAAGATTTTAAAATAATAATTTTTAAATAATAATTTTAATAAACTCGTTGACTTTATTGCTGTTTATTACAATCATCATAAATAATCATGGTTCTGCAACGCGCTGCAAGCCCCTCTCCACATCTTCAGCTCGCTGTGCACTGTACGTATGCACTGACAGTGAGCTGCGCTGAGCAGTGTCCAGCTCAGATGTTCAGATGGGAATCTTTTCTTGAGTGATTTAGCTACATCTGCGATGTGCGTAACGAATAAAGGGTCAGTTCGTCTGCATGCGTCGGGGTAATTATTTCTATTCTTTCTCCGTCAAAATAAACGGTCAAATACGGGAACTATCCGGTCAACACAAGTCCTGCTTTTAACTGTTCTGTTTTCTTGTGAAAATAGATCAAATTTAACCTGATTAACACCAGAGCCAGGCGCACTGCGCCATTATCTCCGTCACTGTAAACGAGGGAAAAACAAAATGATCGGATCCTTTTCTGACCTTCTCCACCTACAAAGTTTAATTACAACAATCAAACGTGACAGAGCCTGGATTTGTATTCTGAACAGTCTAAACATGTTTTAAAAAGAAACGTACGACAAAAGTGGCACCTGCTCAGTAAAACCACCAACAGGGTGAAAAATATCAAAATATTGTCGGCAGAGACGGGCTACAACTTCTGGATCCACTTTATATAAATCGTTTTATTGATTATCTTCTTATGAAAGATAACTTTGACGTACACGAGCGACCGGTACCGGCTGCTGTCACCTGTTGTGATTGGTTAAAGCAGCTCTCTGCTGTCTGAGGGTAGGCCCCTCCCACAACGTGGCTCCAAGTGCTTTCTTTACTGTGGGAAACGGGTAATAATGGCTCTTTGATGGGAACAGGTTGCCGACCCCTGGAATAGACGCACCTGTTTCCAGCTGATGCAAAACTCCTTCAGAGTTATTGATTTTGAGACGCAAATAGTTTCATCAGTCGTGTGACCCATGGAGACATCTCAGGACCGATTTGAGACGCACCGAGGTCTCTCTACCAACCTCGTGCCCGGAGGAAGAAATTCTCCACCTGACATCTCGGATCCAAGGAGGGTCTCCTGAACTGGGTGAGGTAGATATTGTCCGACAGAGGGCGTCCGATGCTGTTCTGTCTAAGAAACAACTGAGTTAGCTGCAAAACAACGTTTTTCACCCAGAACGCTCGTCTCGCTGAGAGAAACCTTCTGAGATTCATTCACGCATCCAAACCTCGCATTCCACCTTAGTTTTCCATCCAGACACAGGTTTGGTTGAATAACAAGTTTTAATATCAAGCTGTTACAAATTGTCATTTCAAATAGTCATTTTTAAAAGTGTTAGTAATAAATTCTTAACTTTTTAAGAACCCGACTCTTCTTTGAAATGAAACACAGAATGGTGTATATTTTGGTTATTGAATAAGCAAAGATTCCTTTAAACTTCTGATTCAATAAATAAACTTTTGCTATTAAATTTAATTATCTTAAATTAAACATCAATCTTTGGATTTAAATATAGACCAGGACAGTTAGTGTATGAACTTCTATCGATTGCATTAATATCCTAGATATTTGTGCATAATATAAGTTCAGGTTCTTACATTTTATTTAATGAACCATAAGGCGTGGGATTCCATAGGAAATATGAAATCCACCTCATGGATCGGGGGTTATTTAAACCAGAAGATCGGATCTTTTTATTGCAGAGGGTATGTAACCGTTATGTATTCACTCAGAGACAACAGAATAGAATGAGTCAAGTTTAAAAGTTAAGAAATTTTATTACTAACAATTAAACTAGGCTTATTTAAGAACTAAGTGTATAGTGCGACTGAAAATGGATGAGACGGTGAATGGATGACGTGTCATGTAAACCAGAACCCGCAAATCCGAAGGAGCGATTGGTTCTGACGGGAACTGAAGATGTTGGTTTGGAATAAGCTTGGGTTCGTTTCAGAACTGCATGAGACACCATTAAGCCGCGCGTATACCTGCCTGCCTGGTGGAAGTCCTCTGTGAGATCAGGAACGCCGAGGTCCAACCGGACCCTCTCTGGACACCGAGCTGGTAGAAGAGCCGCGGTTCCGACCAGACCCGTCTAGAGTTATCTCCGGCACACGACTCTTTTCTTGGCGTCTGTTCAGACCCAGCCTGGGTCAGTGAAGCTTTTATTCTGAAAGGAGCTGTTGTCGTTGCTTGTTGTTATAGCGACTGGATTTTCTCTCAGCTTGTCGTGGTTCTTTTGGTTAGAGTTAAAGTTCAGGATTGGCCACTCCGTCACTTTCTCTGGAACACTTTGAACTGGCGTTAGAGCTGACGTGGCGTAGTTTTATACCTCGGATGTTATGGTTTATTGTCGAATGAAAATTACCAAACACCGTCTAAAGCACACCTCCGTCAGATCTGTAAATTCTGATTGGATCAGTGAAAAAATGTGTTATGTCTTTTTAACACTACGTG
Source organism: Nothobranchius kuhntae (assembly GCA_006942095.1). NCBI lineage: Eukaryota > Metazoa > Chordata > Actinopteri > Cyprinodontiformes > Nothobranchiidae > Nothobranchius > Nothobranchius kuhntae. The sequence goes on along the minus strand of SSNQ01034701.1, from coordinate 633,379 downwards.
AAATGAATCCTGTTGAACCATTTAAAGTTACATTACTTCATTTCTAAAATCATAATAAGATAATTAATATTTTAGTTTCACAGGTCGGTCACATCTTATTATATTGACTAACACTTAGATGGATTAGCTTTATTTAAATAGAGTTCTTTGATTAATTAAAAGAAAAGAGTTCATTCTTCTTTCTTCTGTCTTCATGCTGGAATGTAAACAGTTTAGAAACGACTGTATGACCTTCAGGCTGTTTCAGACACACTGACACTGTGTCAAAAGCATTGGCGGTTTTAAACAGGGGCCCACAGGGGCCTGGCCCCTTACAGAACCGGCCCTGGCCCCTGTTATGGCCCCTGTGCTGATGAGATTGGTTTTGTTTTCCCCCGCGCTGCCTCTGAGACGGGAACTAATGCGCTGCAGCGTTTCACACGGAGCCTTTAAAGCGCAGCACACTCTGTGGACAGAACTGTTTACCCGGTGGATTTTTGAATAAAAGATTAAAAATAGTTTAAATGGGACCCGAAGAAGTTCTTGAGGATGACTAACGGAAAAGACGCTAAGAGACGAAGGTAAGCAATACAGTTTATTTTCCTGACATCAGTGTTTTGATCGTAGTCGCGCGTTTCTGTCATTTACTTTTAAGTTCCTAACTGAGTCTATCCACAGTTAATACTGACTTGTTGTTCCTTTGTAACATTAACTGTAAAATAAAAATGAAGCTGCTGCATTTTAAGCCTTAGACACGTTGAGATTAGATCACAGTATTCATTTATCTATGGCTTTCTCGCAGCACTGACTGGAAGCATCAGTGACCATGCAAAGAAAAAGGGACATTTTGTCCTTTTTTACCGCTGTTAATAAAGAACAGCGTAGACAGAGAGAGGATGAAAGTCACGAGGGAACTGAGAAGCAGGATGAAAGAGAGAAGGAGGAGTTGGTTGGAGAGGAACCAGAGAGGTCAGAGGCTGTCCACCCTGAGAGTGAGGAGGAAGATGTAGGCTGTGAGGGAGAGAGTGAGGAGCAAAAAGAGGGACATCTTCTGTCATGTGCACCGTGTACACTACCGTCAGGTTTGTGGGTGCTGAACAACCCCTCTGTGATTGCAGCTCATATTGTGTGTAAAATGCATTTGAGGCATGCTGACTCAATAGATCAAATAAGACTCTTAACTAATTATGACTTTTATCCTCATACTAACATTTATTTTCTTTCAGATATCAGCAAGTGCAAGGATGACCCACCTACTCAGCGTCATTTGAGGACATTTCCAGTGACATTAATAGGAGACAGAAGACGCAGCTTTCAGCCAAGCTGGTATGAAAGTCATCCTTGGGTTGAATATTCTGTTACTATGGACTCTACTTATTGTCATGCATGCAGACATTTTAGCTCACCAAGTAGCGCAGGAAGTGTGTTTGACTCACCATGTGGATTTAGGAACTGGAAAAAAGCAACTGAGAGAGGAGGGGTTTTGGTACATGCAAAGTCTGAAAGGCAAAAATTAAAATTGTCTGAAATTGTATTGTGCACATATTTAATATGTTTGAATGTTTATTTTTCATATGTACAGTACATGTAATCTTCAAATATAATCACAAACTATAATAATCAACTAGAATTTTTTTTTACTCCAGTCTCATGTTGTGGTGAAGCATTCAGAATTGTTATCTGAGTACCATAAAAACATGCCAGTTTTACTTCCACAAGTAAACCATTACTGCATTCGCTGTAATGGTTTACTTGTTCATTGTCTTTTATTATGAATTTATTTGAATCTTATTTTAGTAAAATACAGCTGTAAAAGTTCATAGATGAAAAAAGTAAAGGAAAATTTGATAAATTTGATCCCCAAAATATAGTAAAGATAGATATGAAAAAGAGGAGAACAAAAAAGTGAGTAGTTTCACAGTACTAGGAATTTCCTTTGGCAAAATTGTGCACAAGCACAAAATTAGTCATATGGCGGAGACAAAAAAGAATTTTGATATTGCCGTAATTATTCCCTTTTGTCTTGCGCCCCCATGAAAGAATACTGGCGCCCCTGGAAAATTTGGTCTAGAACCGCCCCTGGTCAAAAGGAAACAGCTGTTAGGGTAGAAATGGCGCCTTCATCACGTTACGTATGCTAATGTCCGATCTTTTCTCAGGATCTAACCAAACTGAAGCAAACAGTGTTAAATCCTAGTAGGAAGATTAACCACGCTTAACCACCAAGTTTTTCTTATCTTGTTTGTAAATCAACATTTTGTGAGTTATTCTGGCCTAAATTCTGGTTTTTAGAGAGAAATAAAACATTTTTACACAAGCTGGCTTGTATCTGAATGTAAACGTGACTATGACACGCTATAACACGGTACTTTAGGGTTTAAATGTACATTTTTTTAAAATTACTTAATGATCCTCAATGCAAAATATTGTTATTATTATGAAGAAAAATAATTTACTGTCATATTAAAATATGGGGGAGGAATATTTTTATTCATGCTAGTCTAAGTGCATAAAAATAATACAAAGTCAGGAACACGTTTATAAACTTGTCATGTAGAGGACCACTCAGGGGTCAGAGTTCATGAGCCTCAGTGAAAAATCTTTGCTGTCCAGGTTTGGGTCTGTTCAATCATCTGCCTGACTGAAAGAGGGTGGAAAATGCTGCGTCGAAAACCGAACTCATTAGTTATATTCTCACTATTAATTTTATTGTTTAAATGATTTTATTCTTATTTGTGTGTAAGTTTTATCATGTTTTGTGAGGTGACCTTGGGTCTTGAAAGGCGCCTATAAATTAAATGCATTATTATTATTATTATTATTATTATTATTATTAATAAATGTAAAAGAGCTGAATTCATATGAATAAAATGTTCAATAATGATGAAAACAAACTTTTTTCATTCATTTATTTTCTTCTGCACACTTTATTAATTCTTTAACTGTCAGGTTGCTGATGAGAGCCATAAGAAGCTGGCAGATTTATGGACAGCTCTTACAGGAAGCGGGCTGATGAATCACAGGCCCGTTTTATTTGATGTTTATTATTGTTTTGATCTGAGACGTTTCACTCAGACCTCCCTGAACCAGAACCAGAACCGTGTAAATCAGAACCTATCAGGGGGATAATGCAGCCGGCCTCTGGGTCCTGTGAGGATCACACAAGTGAAACAGCTTTTCTGAAGCAGCTTTCTTGCTGTTTGCGTTCAGATCGGTGCTGCACGCCAAATCTGTGTGACTGACAGTGACAACTTCTCTCAGAGCCGTGATGATATGTTATTATACATTCATGCACAACGCTGCCTGTCCAGATGTAGCTGTTTGTTGGGGTGGGGGGGTTGTGAGTGGCGGCTGATAAAATGACTATCATCACAGCTCTCAGCATCTCTGCTGACATGTGCTCCTGCTGCTTGAATCAAACGCTACTTTGCAACATCCCATTACTGCAAATTAAAGTATTGTGCAGCATTCCAGCCAAAAGAGCTTCTTTTGTTTAAATAATGTTTTGAATACCAGGGCACAAAAATGTCTGCCATGCATCAAGAAAGGTGTAATTAAAGCTTTTATTCTGGCATGCTGCTTTTGGTAAATTAAGTAATTTGATGAGCAATGCATCGTTCATCTGTAATTCGGGGCTAATGACATTAGAGTCTACAGAGTGCACGTACGCTCGGAAGCATTAGGTACATCTGTTTGGCCACCTTTAATTTAATCCTCAGCTATATCGTGCACGACCAACAGCAAAATAAACGACAAATCATCTGCAAAAAGACATTTTGATTCAATTGAGTCCCTGAGTCAAAGTTAAATGCATCATGTGCAAAACATCCATTCATGCAACTTGTTTAACAGGACTACTTGGCTTGGATGCGTCGGACGAGTATCTCTTTAAGCACATATTACATATGCAATTTTTACACTAAATTTTTGTGCATCACATGTTATCTAAGAATAGATTTCTTCAATTTGCCATGTCAGAGACTGCTTTTTATTTATTTATTTTTGCTTGGGAGAAAAAACTGTTAACACGTCAAATTCAAATTGAATGCACACAGCATGTCAGACCTTCTAATTTATGGAGAAATATGCCTTACAGCTGTCCTGGGTAGGTATGAAGACATGCTTCTCCTGTGAGAATATATGAAAATTCTGCTGTAAAACAGCAGCAAAAGTGTCAAACAAAAGAAAAAGAAGAAAGTACAGGATTAGTTAAATATTTGCATAATTGGGCATCTTAAAAACACAGGAATAAATGTAACCAAGCATTTCATAATAGTGATAATGAGTGACATTTCGAGGTGTTGAAGAGAATTCCTCTGTGTTGCCTATGTGTTAACATTTCTGTCTGCTTGCTTTAGAATGTCAGTAACATTTCAAGGCAGCATGATGCCTGAAAAGACAGCCTGGTCCCATTATAATGAACCAAACGATGCGAATTTTGCTGTTTATTCTTACAGGATCCTCTCAGCATAACAAGAATTTGGGACACGTATGAACGACTTTGGTAGTTCACAATTTACTTTCATTATATCAGTGGCAAAAACTGACAAAATCATTTATTTTCACAATTATTTCTTGGGGATTATTGTCCAATCAAAAAGCACTTGTGGCAGGCTGACATGGACACTATTGCCACCTTTAAAACACATTTATGTTGGAAATAATGACCATATTTACACATGTAAGTGGTAATGATTTATAATTTTGGTTAAATGAGATGCTCGATGGGGGGTGAGAATTACTTTAAATAAACATCTCCAAACATTTCGACTTCTATCCCAGATTTTTGGTCTGTATCCAAATCAAAATCTGATTTATAGCCTTATCAAAGCCGGAAAGTTAAGATAGATTAGCATAAATGAAAATTATTACACAAAGAAAGAAATATCTGAATGATTTTTAGGCTAATAACAGAGAAACCCACACTCAGCTCACTCTTGGTTTGTCTGTGAACACCACCCTGTCGTGGTGGGATTTGACCGCTTGGAGGCGCCCGACTCATGTTGTGAGGAAGAACGGATCCCGGGGAGGGAAAAGAGGGCTCGGGAAAGACATTTCTCTCCTGAACTGTTTACCCTGACGTCAGTTTGCAGAACTAGCTCTGCCCTGTCTCCCCGAGTGTCTCCGAAACTCCAGTCCGTCTGAAAACTGGAGGAATAGATGCGCTCCGTTTCGCTGCCGCCTTCCCGGGACCTCGCGGAGGGAATGAAATGACTTCTGCTCGTTTAAAGTGGACTAAAACATCTTCACGATGAACACCTGCGCCATTCTGCTGCTTTTAAGTGTCCAGATCTACGCCGATGGCATCGAGGGGCCAACAGGTAAGGCTGATGCTTGTCCTGATTCCCACAAACACAGCAGGGAAGTTTTCACATGCGAAAGAAACTTCATTTAGAGGAAAAGCGAAGCGGGTTTGGTGAAGATTTCAACTTTGCACGCATGTTCCTCAAACACCCTTCTGCGTCTGTCTGCAGCCTCTTTTTTGTTTTCATTTGTTCGACTTGTTTATAGGACAACATTAGCCCTCCAGTAAACCCTGATCTTGTAAATTCAGACATTTATGTCTTTTTAAAGGCTCTGGAAAATATCGTTTATTTTGGAATGAGCCTGAACGCGCTGGGCAAAGCGCTCATTTCACCAAAACAACACGGTTCTCTGCACTTGGCTGGCTCTGATGTCTGTTATCACTCACACAGTCAGGTAGACTCGGCAGTGGGAAAAGTTGGTCCATTCAGAACGGAAGAGGGAGACAATCCTAATGGAATAACAAGCTCTGACAACATTTAAATTAATATTTGTGCGTGAATCCTCCTCAGACATCCATCTGATCTCATCAGGAGACTAAAAACATGAAGCCAGGCAGCATGGCTAATCCTGGAGTTGATGGGTTAATAAAAGTTTACATTGGGAAGGGGTTTGTGACATTCGTTGCAGTGATCATTGATTGTGCAGACCAAAATCCCAGCCGCCCTGTGGGAGAGTTGTTGGATCGATCCTGAAAGCTGCAGGATTTTTCTCCCTATAGGCGAGCAGCAGCTTCTGGTTGTCAGGTTATTTTTTGGGATTTAAGATCTCCTTGTTCTGTCTGGTGGGCGAGCTTTTCATTTCAGATTCAGGATCAAATGATGCTTTTTCAGATTTCCCTCTGCTCATTTCTGCAGCCAACCAGGGGAGATGGATGCACCAAAACCCGGTCTGTTAGTCAGAATCAGACAATATTCTGTAGAAAAGGCTCAAATAGTGATTGGCTAGTCTGAAGCTGAACCTGATTTGCCTACCTTTGTATAAACCAGCCAACGTCCGAGATGTGCGAGAGCGGGGGATCGGCCCTCAAAACCAGAATCAGTGCATCTCCTAAAGGCAGTGGTTAAAATAAAAATGTTTTACAAGAATCCCATTCATTTAAATTCACGCATCAGCATGATTCTCCCAGTTTTGTGTACTGGGCCATGTGATCACGGTTTTGAATCTTTATAAAAATGCACTGATTGAAAATTTCAGGGCTGATACCAGTTTTCTTGTCTTGCTTCTCAGACTGGCTCATAGCAAATTTTCACCAATTCCAGTTGACCTCAAAGTACCCGAATAAACACAAAACCTCAAAAAATTGGATTAACTTGAAAGCTATGAGATTCTAGAAGTAGAAAGGTCATCTCTAACTATGAATCAACACTTTGCAACAGTGAGTTCACAGATCAGGAAATATATCAGATTATTATTCATAGCTGCATATCAATGGAGCATTCATGGCACCAACACACTCACCTGTGAACACACACACTTCAGTGGTACCAACCATGTGATACTCTGATCAGCACCTGTCCAAGGAGATCAGCTCAAAAGGACTCCATCCAACACTTCAGTGTCATAATAAATACAAGTGTTCAGTGTATAAATTCAAGCTGTGTGTGTGTGTGTGTGTGTGTGTTGGAGCTGAATGGAGCCCATCATTAAGAGGAACAGGCTGAGACATTTGACAGATTAAATCACACACAGGTAATTAAAAGAGCTGAATGGAACAGCAACACTCCGCTACGCAGCGCTCAACAAAAAACGTACATGCTGTCGGCTTTTCTGTTTGCTAACCGGGGTGTCGCGAGCCTTTGCATACAGAGCTTTTGCCCTCCCCATTAGCTGCTGATCATAAACACAGGAAGGTGTTGCCCCCCATCCTCCACAACCTGATCAACATGGATGCAAATAAAATGAATGCCTCCTGTGCTGTGATTGTTCGAAGGTTCATTACAACAATAAGGAATTTGCAATCCACCAGGAATTCTTTGACCCTTTTTTCTCCATCTGATCTAATCCATTTATTCTGTAACCAGCGGGGCACGGCTGTCCCTGCTCAGCTGGGAGACACAGAAACTCTTTCCTGTGTGAGACTGGCTGCACGGTGGCTGATAAAACACACAAACACCATCATATTTGCTCAGGCGAAGAGGTTATGAACATCCAGTTTCCAGGTTCAGCCCGCAATCAGACCCTCCTGGGAATTATTCACGTTTACATGTGAAGGCTGTTGACTGAGTGCTATATTTACCTCATGTCTCATTTCCAAATTCGGTCTAAATTTGAGTATTTTTACTCATCTGAGTGAATGGGAAAACACTTGGATCAGGATTAAAGGGTTGTGTGTGTGTTGGGTGGGGTGGGGGGCCGAGCGAGGGGCTGGAATGACTAATACTTTAGGACTTTTGGTTTGGACTGCATAAACATCAGGATCTGTAAGAGGAAACATGATCCCGAGCCACGAGCACGTAAGAGGGAAACTAAATCTAATAATCATTGGCCTAATGGAGCAAAAATGACACAAATGGGTTCTTAAATGTAAAAAAGTATAGAGGATTAAGATGTTGTGCTTTACAAACGAAGCAAAACAAGATACAATTAGGATATTTATGAATACATGAAAGTGGCCTGGTGCCTTTTGAGAGTTTTAAAATAAGATCATCGTACATTAAGAAATGATGAAATTATAGCCTTGTTGTTCCTGAAAATAACACACTGAGGGAGTCTAATCCAGTAGGACACCAAAGCTTAACTCCATAGATTTAAAATTAACTACATTAACACCCTTTTTATGCCGTTACTCAAGATCAGTTGGCAGTAGCAGTCCTCTTTAAAGGTTGGGTATGAGGAGTTTAGGAGCTCTTTTGGCCATATTGCTTTTAATGCGCTTCACATACCAATAGCAGCAAATACATTTAATGTTTAGTTAAAAAATAATAATTGTCATCCCCTCTGAAACGTACAATCCTAGATAAACCTCATCAAATCATTGTAGGTGTTGCATTCTTAATGATTGGATATTAACTCATCCATCAAACTGTTTCTCTGACTGTTATTCCCCCCTCATCACATACCCCTCAATGCACACGAATCACCTATTTTCAGCTCAGAGCAGCTAAGGAGGAAGTGGATGTCATTTAAGAAGTTGATTCACATGTTCTTTTGAGTCTGGTTCTGTTCTTGTTGGGAAACTTTTGGGTGACGGACCTGTTGTCTGTGAACGCAATCTGTCCATTGTCGGCTGGCAGAGCCGTCTGTCAGTCTGTGTTACGTGTGTGTGTGGAGCTGTCCGAAAGGGGAGCGTGGGTCTTAGGAGGTTCAGGTTCTGGATGTTTTGACATGTAATTTGTGAGATTTCGCCAGATTGTTGGTGGCACTGAACTGCTGTAATTTTAAAGCTAAGAATAAACCAAGAAGGCAAAAAACGGCCTTGTTTTAAACCTTTAGAATACCACACTGTATGAGCCAAGTTGTGATGTGATTATGTAGGTGTGTAACATTAGGAACTATGGCAGAAAATGTGTCAAAAATGGGACAAAAACATAAAACTGAACCCTTGAGCAAGCATTGTGCATTCTATGCTTCAGCGGTATCCACATTTTAATACCATCTAGCTTCCTCCACATGTTACCATGGTGTACGGTATTACAGGGACTAATTAAAAATGATGACGTAAGCCTCAAGTGGAATTACCAAGCTGTGTGTTGGGACCCTCACCGTTACAAAACTAACAAACACTCAACAACAACATAACACACATAATATTAACATCTTTTTAAAAACGTAGCTTATAATAAGATTGTTCGCATGAAAAACCAGCATGTTTACTTATTCCGACTTCAACCTCCGACTGCTGCAAACCCGCTCCGATGAGCTTGTGGCACCGACATACGGGTACTTTGGAGCTAGTCGTGACATCTGGGGAAGGCTGGCAGCTTATTTTTCACCAGAAAAGTGTTTTGTTGTCTTTTAATAACAGGCTCCAGACAGAAAGGTGCTATTTCAGCTACGGTTCGCTCCTCTCTGGTTCCGATGGAGCATGACTCTTTCGTGGTCATCTTTTGCTTGCACAAATGACCTCATCAGTGTTTACCGGCTATCTTTTTAAGTTTCCTTTGAACCTGCAGAATACTCCCAAACTGCAGAAGTTCTGTTGTTTTTAGACACCAGTCAGCTGACGAGCGAGCTGCCATTTTTCTTTTGGCGCGCCGTCCTCCACGCTGTCACGTGATGACATCACGTTCATGAACTTTATAGAAAGTCTCGAAAAAATTGGACAAAATATTTTAAACTATTTAAGTCAAACAGAAAATTCAATCACGCTCCTGTTTCATACATAAAATTACTTTTATTCATCTTTTTTATATATTTGTGCTTTATTTTTTTAATCCTCGTCTCCTACATGAACTGTTTTTTATGACGTATTAGAAGTGACACCGTTGCTATTTTTTATCACTGGCTGTATACGGTAATACGGTAATACCGCCCTGAAGGCGTGGCTTGGGGGGAGTATGGAGAAAAGGGGCTGGACCTTTGAATTGTGCAAGAAAACTATGCAACCTTCCATTTTAACTGAATATGTTCATCCAATGATCATTTTCTGAAAGAGTCATTAAAATCCTTTCACAGACCAAATCATGACCGCGTTTAGCTAAATGGCGACAGGCAATAAAAGCACTGGATAGTTAGAGGATGCTGAGAAATGGTGTCGGTAGGGTTGGGCATCGAGCATCGATTGGAACCGGTTCCAACTGTTCATTTTTCCCGGAATCGTTCAAAGTTTTTATTTCGATTCCTAGTATGCTGACGGAAGAGGAATCAGCGGCCGATCTCAGTGAAAAATAAACGTGATCTGCTGGTGTGATCAAGGCTTTTCAGAGCTGATCACAGCAGCTGTCTGTGTGCAGCACCGAGTCCCCCCTCCCCCCACCCAGATATAAACAAACGCATCTGCCGAACTTTTACTCCGTAATGTTAACTTTAACTCCTGCAGCGTAGAGGAAACGTGTTAAATACGTCAACACGGTGGATTTAATAGAAGCTTTAAAGAACAAACTCTGGACGGTGTGAGGTGAGTTTGTCTCACTGCAGAAATAAAAACACACACGGAGCATCAGCAGTCAGACGCAGCCAGCTACGTTTAAGTTTCACTTCCTGTTGTGACA
>SSNQ01034701.1:605705-622844 GCA_006942095.1 Nothobranchius kuhntae | reverse complement strand
CTGAATGCTGCTGCAGCAGGGAGGTGTAGTTCTCAGTCATCCTGGACATGATCATCCTGAGAGTTTTAGCTGAAGACAGCTGGACGTTTCTGGATATGTTGGAGACATTTAGCCTCTCATCCCAGAGGCTTCATCCAGACTTTGGTTGTGGTCAGAAACAAACACACTGGATGTGCTGCAAGTCTTTCTTTTTTCTCCAAAACACGTTTTTGTCTAAGTGAAGGTGATGCTGTTGTTTATAGTTAAAATTCATGTTGAAGTTAAGATTATTTCATCAAGTAGGACCTGTGGTTAGCTGGCTCATTTAAAACGTGTCACGTCTTGAAAGAATCGGAATCGGGAATCGATAGGAACCAGAATCGAAACGAGGAATCGGAATCGTTCAAAATCAAACGATGCCCAACCCTACTTACAGGCGGACAAATGAATGAATCACACGTCTAAAACTGTTAATGTACTCGTCAGATCCACACCGATTTATTATATTAGTGAACCAATTGAGATGTTTGTCCCTGAGAAGAAGTGTTATTAACGCCACATTATTCATGTCACGGTGTCTTTCTGCTGATCTTACATACCGGCTTCAAAGACTTCCTTAGGTGTGTTCACAGTAATAAGCATCTGACTCAAAAGAGTCAAACTCCAGATGTGTTTGTGCGTCAATCCAAGTGGGAGGGGAAAAAATCCCCCAAAGATTTAATGTTATTTATAAAATAATAGTTGTCTCTCACCAGAGAATTGCGTCAAATGCAGCAAGTAGAAGTGTTTTCCCGGCAGAGCCTGCCCACCATCTGTGGGCAGATTGGACTTAAATCAGACTCCTGAAAACACTGGTTGATTTCCATCTTTGTGGGGATCGCAGGCAGTAATTCAGGGGGCAGATGGGAAACTTTGCATCCAGGAGAGGAGGAGGAGGAGGGGGAAGGATGTCTGAGAGGGAAGATGAGAGGGGCAGAGGGATGTTTTTGTTTTCAGCTGAGCCCACAGCAGGCCGAGCTTGTGTGCCGTGGCCCGTTCTGCCTCCATGTGTGTTAATAATGTTTATGAGACGAGCTCTGGCTCTGCAGCCTGTCTCTTCTGTGTCTAACTCGTGGCTCTGTGTGCAATAATGCCAGATCTCTATTGGCCTTTTTTCACTGGACTGAAAGAAATGCTCCCATTGTCTTTCTGTGTGTGTGTGTTCAAGGCATCCCACTTCCTGTCAAAATGTCACGACAGTTAATGTAAAATCATCCTGAGCCGGTCTCATTCCTCATTTTGGTCGCGGTGCATTTAGGGTTTGCTCTGTGCTGACGGTGCTCTGCAGCTCGTATGAAGGTTGTGCTTAATTCATCCTGCTGTTCCCGTTGTAATTATCACACGTGCAGCTCTGTTTATAAATTAGCTGCAACTTTTCTCCCGTCGGTCGTGGCCTACTGAGACGGGAGTTTGTTTGATGCCCTGAAAGGTGAAGCACGGAAAAAGCAAGATGCTGCAAAGATGGATTGTTTCTTCTACCGTTTGGCCTCAGCTCCTCCTATGTGGGCTCACTTATATCAAGGCAACAGAGAGCGCTGAAAGGAAGCAGGAAAAAACGGCAGATTGCAGATAATTATGCGCGCCACTTATTTTCCTGTCAAGGTCTCGTTTTGTAAGTGTGCTATTAAAGGGTCAAGAATCAGGACAAAGACCAGCGAATCAACAAGAGAGAAATAAATAAAAAATAATAATTTTCCCTCTTAGAAAAGAGTTAAATGCCCATGAAATATATGACATGCAGGACCCTGAAAAATGACCATGGCAGCGCTCTCACAACGCTCTTTTCCATTACTGATCATTTGAAAAAGACCAATCTGTCGTTATTCTCAGTAATAATAAATAATGTAATAATGTCCGCTGATGCCGGTTGGGCGACACGCCAGTCATGGCAGTATTTAGACTTAGAACCATTGCTGTGGCAATAATCGCTGACAAAGTTGACAAGCTAATGTGATATTTCAGTTTGACTTGTGCATCGGTGAATTTCTTAGTTTAACGTCTCAGTTTTGTTCTCACTGTGAGTTTTCTTTGGTTAAACTTAAATTCAGGTTAAGTTGGGCAACAACTGGGTTTACAGTTGAAAACCCTGAAAATGACAGTTTAGTAAAATAAAAATAAATAATAAATACAAATTGTAAAATAAACAAACTAGAAAAATGATTAGGAGCATTAGGACAGGTTGCATTTTGACTGGAGGTCAACCAATATTGTTTTTTCTATTGCCGATACCGATGCTAATATGTGGGCAGCAGTAGCTCAGGAGGTAGAGCGGGTTGTAATTGGAAGGTTGCAGGTTCAATCCCGGCTCCCGACAGAGAATGCTGCTGTTGTGTCCTTGGGAAAGACACCTAACCCGCCTTGCCTGCTGGTGGTGGTCGGAGGGACCGGCGGTGCCAGTGTTCGGCAGTCTTGCTTCCTCTAGTGCGCCCCAGGGCAGCTGTGGCTACATCGTAGCTCATCACCACCAGTGTGTCAATGTGTGGATGACTGTGTTGTGAAGCACTTGGGGGAGGGGCTTCTACAAATACAGGCCATTCACCATGGAGATCACGGTCAGCCGATGGCCGTTATTTGCTGCCATTTCTTTAGGTTGATTTTCATGGCTGATATCTAGATGATTTCCACCTCCCTTTCATGCTAAAATGTCCCTAATGACATCAGTTGATGCACAGAAGTTCTGAAGCTGAAACAATTTTTGAACTCTGGATTTGACAAACTGTTTAATCTTAGTTTTGCGCACTGCCCAGTGTTAAAATCTAACTGAAATCAATCAGACAAACCAATTAATGTTTAAAACTGATATGTGAAGACATTTTTGTTAAAACAAAATTTTATGGCATTTATTACCAACTGCTATTCAGTAAATGTAAATTTGCATAATTGGAATTCTGCAGCGGCAACGTGGATGTGCCTGATTTAAAATCGGCTTTGCTAAGAAGGTGTATCGATGCCGATATATAAAAATGTCCATTATCGATGTATTGGCCTACCCCTAGTTTTGACCCACTAGAACTGTGTGGAAGCGTTTCTCTGTAGAGACCCCGCCCTTTGTGATGATTCTGTCCCGTGTGCAGTAGTGGTTACGTGGTTGTGTCAGAAGTTAATGAACAACTAATATTTCACGTGTTATAGAAGGCTTTTTGAAGGGATGAAGGCAGTTTGGAGGAATAGCAATTTGATATTGCCAGATTGATGAGCTAACAGCTAGTTCGAATGAGAAAATTAAAAATATTCACTCAAACTGTTTTAGAAACTTTAAACTACCACAAACTTTGTGTTCTACAGATAACTACAGAAAAATACAGTTCTAACTAGGAATATCAGATGCTGAACTGAAAGTGCTACAGTTAGCTTTGTTGCTAATTTTTCACTGATTATGTGATTGATCTGGATTAGTCTGGAGCCAGATTAAAGCTTGGCTTATTTTGCATGCTACGTTTGGGCATCGATATCTCAGTGCATGAATGAACAATAGTCGGAGGTGAACGAGCTCAACATCTCAACTCAACTCAACTCAACTTTATTTATAAATCGCGCCTTACAGGCAAAAAGATGCCACCAAGGCGCTACACCGATCAAATAAAAACATAAAACACTAAGTCCAGAAAATACATGACCTCCCATAAAAACATGCAGGGTTTGCCCCAGAAAATGAGTAAAGCCTGCGGCTTCGGCCATGGGGGTGGGGGGGTTGCACACGGTCCGCTGCTGGCGGGTGGGCAAGCGCTGAGGGAAACCCTGACATGACGCTTTTATCCAAAGTGATGTACAATTTTTAACCTATAGGGCATGTTGTGATCTGTAGGGGAAACCGGAGTAAACAACGATCGGTAACATTTTAGAGGTACTTTGTTGCTTTTGAAATGACTTGTGTTCTATTTTATTTTGTAATCTTTTCACATTTAAAATTCTGTAGCCCTTTAAAAATCGCGTTGATCACAGTCTTATACCCCGCAGTGATGAGTTGGGACTGAAGCTCTGCTTAAAGTAAAAAGCTGAATGCTTAAAGATGTGCACATAACCTGACAAAATATTTTTTATTAGTCCTCATTAGTTCATTCCTGTAGTTGCTGGTTTTGGTCACAGCTTTCAGGTGTAATTAAATCATTTCTTCACTGAGCCCGGCGTGGACCACTTGGTGTATTTGTGTATGAACACCGTGCTCTGTGATGTACAACATGAATGTTCTTAGCATATTTATGAAACTAGAGCTAATAAATATACAACGTGTGTGTGTGTGTGTGTGTGTGTGTGTGTGTGTGTGTGTGTGTGTGTGTGTGTGTGTGTGTGTGTGAACAAGGAACCTGCACACTGAACCCTTACTCTGTAACAAGGTCCCAACGTGCTGGCTGACTCAGCCTGCTCTGACACGGATGCCACCTCAGTGGGATCTTCAGGGTTACTGTGACACCTTCCAGCGCCCTGGGAGAGATGCTGGGACTCTGGAGGTTTACAGTCTGTGGCCTCCACTGGCCCATCTCTCTCTCTCTTGCTCTCTTTCTTTCCTTCTTCTTTTTATTTTTTTCTTTCACTCCGCAGCGGCAGCCAGAGTGCAGGTTCCTCAGCCAGGTGTTATTAAAGTGGTATTGATCTTTCGAATGCTGAGAAGTCCATTTTACTTAAGGTTGATCAAAGTGGCATCCAGCCTGTGGTCTTCAAGTGTTATTTTGGTCTGGGAAGAAGTGCTTGCATGATGTAAGCGATGAAGTAGAAGAGGAAGGAGGGAGACACTTTTTCTGAAGTAGACCCTGATCTAGTGGACTGAGCTTTTATGATTACTGATGATGGAGTTGTAGTTAGGGTATCACTGATGGGCTTGTGTGTACAGACTGGATGTGATGGCTTAGCACCAGCACACAGACAGATGTGTAATTACCCAACAAAAATCTCCGAGTGTTTAGTCTTTTCCTCCCGGGGGTGGTGAGTTGCAGAAAGTGGGTCTACAAGACAGATGCTGCGAGTTCGGCACCTTATCCCCCTGCCCAGAGGAAAGAAAGCCTCCTGAGCAGGTTATATTTAGACCGCTGGCCGTGTTTCAGCTGTGTGTGTGTGTGTGTGTGTGTGTGTGTGTGTGTGAACACATTTACCAGCAGATTCCTCAGCCTCCTTGTGGAACTCGGTCTACACCGGGCTGCAGTCGAAGTTTGGGACTGCAGTGTTTGTTTGTGACCTATTGTTCAGCCTCGCCTCTATTTCTGAAAGGTCCTGTGAAATCCGAGCCCCTGACACTCCTCTGCAAGTCAAAACACTCTCTTCAGGATATTTCTTTCCTCCATGCGGGTGCGAGGCGCGCTTCAGCGTTGGCGTCACGGTTGCCCTCCTATCTGCAGAAGTGATATTTCTGGTTTTTCCAGCCCCGTCTTTGAGCAGAAGCGTCTCCGGTCCGCAGACCCAGCCGTGAACCCAAACACTTAACCACTCTGCTGATGCGTCTCCCGCTTGTTAAACTGTCAGCTTTTCATATAAACTTTTATCGGGACAGTGGAAATTGAAGAGCATGAAAGTGTAACAGAGCATTGATAATGTCTGCTGTGCTGACTAAGAGCAGCACTGTACTGCAGACTTGCCCAGCGGGGTTTATAAAGCCAAACTGCAGCCTTTTCCTTTTTAAGTGTCATATCTGTTCTGTTACAGCCTTTTTTAGTTGCTTTGATTGGATTTAGCCATTGAATTAAAGGCATTTTGCCTCTTTTAGCCTGCAGCCGATCCGTTGACGTCGCTGTGGCAGCAGCAGCAGCAGCTGCCACAGCGACGGGTAGGTCACGGCAGCGGTGACAGACAGAGGCGGAAATGAGTCGGCCCTCTGATCTGAAACCTGTGGAGCTCGCATCACCTGTGTTTTTAAACGTAATCAGGAATAATGGTTTGCTTTAAGGGAGAATTCATGATGCTTTTATGTTCATCTGTAGTGTTAAGAGGAGGTATAAAGTGACTGACTCGAGCTGGAGTGGTGCCACTGCCAGGATGGGGATGTTGCATGTCATTTCATCACATTTCCATCTGGGTAAAGTTGCCTGAGTTTTGGTGGAAAAACTGCATTTTTATTATTTTTCTATCATTTCTGAATGAACGAAATCCTCAGACCAGCCGTGCTTTGCCCCGGAGTCTGACTTAAATGTAAATCTAAACAGTGGGTCTGCACGGTGTGCCAGTTATCGCACACGTCAGCCTCCGACCTCCTGATGGACGCCTTAGACACTCTGTTCTGATTCTGGTGCTGAAGTGAGACAGGACAAAAGCAGAAGCACATTGATTTCTCCAACACAGCCCATCGCAGTCCGCCGATTGAGCTCTTTCTTTTGAAACTCTCCCTTTTCCATCCTGCACGACCTCCCATCACAAGCCTTTGGCTTCGGCGCGTCACTTTTTCAGCTGTTCCTCGAGGGATTCTGGACACTTTTTCATTAAAAAAAACACCCTTCCTCTTTTTTAACAGTTGTAAGACATTTCAGGGGCATCTAGTGCAATGAATTATTTCAGTATGCACATTTAAGCATTTCCTTTACATCCGCTTCGTAAAAAACATTCATTACTTCTTTGACAGGCTGGTTTAATTGCCTCAGGGCAGAAAAAAAGAGAATCTGTTTTTGCTGTCCACAAATGTGAGCCATTTCTGGTGAGACGTGAACAGAAAGAGAAATCTTCCAATCAAAGAAAAGATAGACCCATTACCTGTGTGTGTGTGTGTGTGTGTTGCTCAGAAACACGTTCAGGATTTCCTTTACTGCCTGACTTTGATGTTTAGGAGTTTTAAAACAGACCTAGAAATGTAATCTTCCTCTCAGCTGAAGAGGAACAGGCACTCTCCTGTCCTGTCCTCCATGAACGTCTTGCACAAGCGACCATTTTCCTGCCTGGTGTCCTTTAAAGACAGCTCATCGAGAGATTTCAAACACCTGATGGCACCTTTTAGCTCAGTTTGTTATCCAGCCGTCCGTAAAAGCAGATAGCTCAGCGTTTTTCTTTGTTTTTACCTCGTTTTATCTGCCCACTGCTGAAAGATCAGGGGTGTTTCTCAATGTCAAGGCGCCTTGCCTACCAAGGCAATGCCTTGCTTACGAGGACACTGTCCTTTCTTTGCCGCTGAAAACCGTTAAATGGAACAGAGTTACATCTCGTGACAGGCTGCAGTCACGTCATGTGACACGTGGGGTAAAGTTGTATTTTGTAGAAGTTTCAATATATATATATATGTATAACGAAGCTTTTATTTTATAAATACATACTTAATTATGTTTTTGTTGGTTAAATCAAATGTAGAAGCGAGTTAGTACCTGCTAGCCACCAAAGCTGCAGCTGTTAACTGCCCGATAGCTACAATCAACATTCAAACAGGAAGTTTGCCCCGAAGTAGCTGCTGACTCCTGATTCGCCACCTTTTTGAAAAATACCGCGCTGTATTCTGGGAAATTTTTGACCGAGAGAAGGCACCTCGCATGCATGCTTGTTCAGTTAGCTAAACAGCAGACAAATGCAGGACAGACGCCTCTGTAGCATGAACACTGGAATGTGCCTTGGCGGTTCCTGATGATGCATCTCCTAGGCAACTGGGGCGGGACCAAGGCATCAAGGCGAGGTTCCTTGACATTGAGAAACACACCATGTTTTTTCCTGTGGCTGTGTGTTTCTCATGAGCTATGGGGCAGGTTTTAATAAATTAACTAATAATAAACTAATTACTACAAATGAATAACTTTTAGGCCCTGTCCACACGTAGCCGGGGATCTGCCAAAACTTAGATATTTTTCTACGTTTTGGCCTGTCATCCACACGAAAACGGATCTTTTTAAAAACTCCGGCCAAAGTGAAGATCTGCGTTTTCTCCGTTTTGGGTGTCTGCGTGTGGACGGACAAAACCGGAGTTTTAAGGTCCGCAACGTCACTTTCCGCAACAAAAAATGCTGACATCACGTGTGCGACCTGTGTTTACACTAGCCGACATCACGGAAGCCTTCAGAGCTGCGCTCTGTCACTACCCGATCCATCAATTGTCCAAGCGCTTTCTGCTTGTTTGTTTTTGCAAGAGGAATTACTGCTCCTTGCGGAAGACCACAGACGAAGGACGAGGTTAAGAACGGGGGAAGTACTGCCGCCTACAGGTCTGGCATGTCCTTAACAACGTATTTATCCAGGTACGTGTGGACAGAGTTTGTTTTTAAAACGCGGTGGTGTAGATGCAAGTTTTTGGAGGGGCGGATATTCGTTTTTAAAAACCCCCGGCTACGTGTGGACTAGGCCTTAGAGTCAACCCAAATTCAAGATGGCCACCTTAGCTAACAGAACTTAGCAAAATTAATTCCAGATCATTAAATTTGATGCTTTCTTTTACATTAAAGAGTTGAACTAAAACAATTCAGTGTCACGTGCTGTAGAGCCTGCGGAGTTCTCCGAGGTGAATTTATGACGCTTTTCCTGCCAAGCACGCAAAGCTGTCCCTGAAAACTGACCTTTTTACAAATACATTCGATAGGTGATTCTTTAAATTCTGGGAAAAAGGAAAAGCTTTGCAAAAAATGCTGACAGCGCCACTGTAATGTGATCCACTGTAAATCTGCAGACTCACTGCGCCTCTGCATATATGCACCGGACGAGACTTTTTACGGCTCCTTCTGTTGTTTTTGGCTTTCAGGTGTGAGGAACAAGCTTTTAGAGACATTTAGAAGAGTTATTTCAAACAGAAACCTTTGAGGGGGTTCAAACAGCAGGAAGCTTTTGCAGCCAAAGACCAGAGATGGTGGCTTTTATGTTATCAGAGAAATATGCAAGAATGTCCAGGCAGCCTACAGTGTGCCTTTAACAAAAAGCTTAATTCAAAGCCACAAAGAGAGGATTGTAATTATTGCTTGGCTCCATTGTGTGTGTGTGTGTGTGTGTGTGCACGTTGGTGACAGCCTGGTGTGTTTTGCGAGCGTCTTAGAGCCAGACCGGTGATTGTTCCCTCCTGATTATATGTAAATATTTGCTGAACTCCTTTGGCCATTTTGAACTTCCATAAATCACAGCCGTGCAGACGATTATGGAGCTTTTGTTTGCTTTTTTCTTCTGCGATATGAAAATGCAAATGGATGAAAAGAAATTTGCACACAACCCATAGGACACAATCCCCTGATGATAAATGCATCGCTCTGCAGAGATCAAACAGTCGGGCTTTGTTGCAGGAACGAGCTTCGGAGGCAGGACACATTTAGAGGGAAGTGGTGGAGGACACAATGTGTCGGAGACCTTGGCGCACGTCGGCCGCGGCCTTTGTCTGTTCGGACCGCCGGGGTAATTAGGAATCAGCTTAGTCTGGGATTACAGTTGGAGGCAGGCTGATCACAGGGGAGAGGAGAAAAGCATTAGGAGAATGGTGGTTAATATGGGTATTACTGTGCTTAGCGGGGCTATCATGTGACATTAAGACAACTGACAATGGGAGCCTGTTGATGCTAAGATCTTCAGCTCTGGACTAATAGGCTTTACTGCAGATATCTTTGTTTATCAGCTCTCCACCTTCCTCCTTTGGCTTCCTCTCAACACAAATTCAAACTCAGTGCCATTTGTCTAATCAGAAAAAATAAAAATGCTGTACATTTCCCTGGGGTATTTATGCAGAGCGCAGACGCATTTACTTTACACAAGCACCTGCAAAATGAAGCATGCACGATTGTTCATTTCCCCGGTGAACGTGCACGTGGACCGATTCTGTGCCGTCTTTGGGATGTTTTTGTAATTAACGTTTTCATTAACTGAGTTAAAGAGCTGTAAAGCAGGACTAAAAGGACGACCCTCTTGGGTGCTCGTACTTTTCTAGATTAAAAACAAAAACACAGAGGCTCGAATGGACAGCCAACGTTAAGGGCACACACCACCACGGCTTGCTGCTTTGTTGTCGAGTCCAGCCTTCTTATTACAACCCGATGCTCGTAGTCTGTAGACCACCTCCATTACTGGCGCCACTTGTTGCCCTTTGGATCGGATGTGGGAGCAGGCTGGCGTGGATAATGCAGGGAGACGATTTATCCAAACACGGAGAGCTTACGTCAAATGCACCACCTAGTTTATCGCTTTACTCTCATTGTGAACGTCGCCGGTATCGGCTGCTTGTTGCTGTCGAAAAAAAACGAAACGCTGCTGCAGGTGCATGTTTTATCCCAATTATCAGCGTGTGACACGACAAAACAGTGCTTTGTTTTGACCTTATTGAGAGAGAGCAGGGAATTGTTTTCCAGAGTCTTAAAGAGCTAATCCCATCAGTGGGAACCGGGCTGCATGGAGGCCTAACTCAGTCACATCTGAGGTACGCTGCCAGAGAAAGAGGAAGATAGGAATGTGTTTGCCTGCCCAGCGCTGATTTATTCACCCTAACTGGAAAAGCAAAACGGAGGAAAGTTCCTCTTTCCAGGCCCGTATTAAGGAGCTGATTTTGTGATCCCAGTGTGTCACCAGAAAGCAGGGGATGCTTTCTTGTTGGGATGCAGCAGTGGTTTGGAGAAAGGCAGTGGTTGACTTTCATTATAGAAGATGAATTGGTTTTGCCTCTCAGAGGAGGGTTTGCCGCTTCACTGGCTGTCTGTTGGCTTGGTTAGGCACATGTGCACCTGGGAGAAGGGGGCTCAGCCGGTGCCGAGGATTTATCCCAGTCCAGTGAGTCCCCGTGGCGCCACAAGCTCCTGTTTAAGGGTTTAAGAATGGTCTGCCTGTCTGGTGTTCTTTTTCCACAGAGATTAGGAAGGAAGATTTTCTCTTTAGTTCAAATAAATGTCTGTCAGTTTGGCTTAGAAGTTCTCTTTGAACCAAAAGAGGAAGAATTGTGTGGAAAAATATTGATTTAATTGAACCGTGGCGATCATTTGATAAACTTCGCTGATTGTTGAGTAAAGCTGATCTTTAAGTTATTGGCTTCACTTTATGTATGACATGTTCATATTTTAGTGTTGGTTAAAGTTTTAGGAGATGAAAGCCAAAACTCTACCTATATTCTGGCAAGGGAGCTGTTCCTGATCTTTTTGTGCAAGTCTAAATCTTTATAAACTTGTTCAAAAAAATCTATAAGCAATTTATTCCCTCCCGATGTCATCCCAACACTCAAACTCTTTTTAGGGAAAGCCATTGTAGATTTGACATTATTTGCCTCGCAGTAATCGGTTAACATCTGCTTGTTTTTCTGGAAGGCATTTATTGTGAAGCAGCTGCAGAAAGTGTTGAGTCTGAATTACAATGACAAAGCATCTGTTTTCTTACAGCTGCTGCCTGCTGCTGTCGATTTCAACGAGTCTTTGGGATTCACTGCAGAACCTTTTTTTAGCCCTCCATAAACACCATAGTGGTTGTAAAAGTGTAATTTGTTAAAAATGTAACTTAATATTTTTAAATGAATAATTGGGCTGGTAACTGTGAGTATTGGGAGATTTGTGCTGTTTAGTGACAATTGAATCAATAGAGCTCCGGGAGTTGACGTCACTTCTCCCGGCATGCAACAGTTCAAATCGAACCGGCGCCATATTGGCAGGCAGAAGCTGGACTATTTGTTATTGTCAGAAAACTCAATCAAACGGGAAATATGGTAGATTCCTGTTGTGCCCCAGGATGCAGAACAGACGCGGACGACATAAGGAATGAGCCATCTACAGGATTTCCCAAGATCCGGAACGCCGCAAACGTTGGATCATTATAATAAAATGCGCTAGTGACCGGGCTAAAGTGAAACTGTGGGATCCCGAGAGTAAAGGTTTTCGCTTATGCAGCGACCGCTTCATATCAGGTACTTAAACCCACGTTTCCTCAACTGTGTATGGTATTTATTTTAAAAGCTTTTATTACGATTCTTAGTGGGCTTCCTAAACTTATTTTGGCGTGGCTTTTTCTGTCTTATTACTCATAGCAACAAGTAAACGTCACGTAAAACGTTGCCTCGTGAGTTCTGCGTGCTGCCGTTTACGTGTTTTATGATCACAGCAATTAACCGGCTAAGCTGCATTTCATTTTTAAGCAATGGTTGATCAATTGTCAGATCACACATAAAAAGCACTTTGGATTGCTATTATCTGTCTCACCGAGACCGATCTCAGACAGATCCTGAGACGCTCCTGCCTGACATTTTTATTTTATTCACGGAAAAAAAATCAAACTAGTGATTTCTCTTGGCGTTCAGTTTGTACATTCAAACAGCACAGCACTCTATTTAAACTACTTACGTGTAAATCTATGTTATTTGTCCATCCATCCATTTTCATCCGCTTATCTGGAGTAGGGTTACGGGGCAGTAGCGTCGAGAGGCCCAGACTTCCCTCTCCCCAGCCACTTGGGCCAGCTCCTCCAGGGGAATCCCAAGGCGTTCCCCGGCCAGGTCCGCTCCGACAGCTTCTGGCGTTTTTAAAAAGTGTCCCAGGGGCACGGTAAGGGTCGGAGATGTTTAGTCTATTTAATTTCTGACTATATAAAACAATTTCTTCGGTTTTAAAGTGTGAAGTAAACTCCGACGGAGTAAAATCCAAGCCGATCCCCGTTCAATTTGTTTACATTCGTTGCCCGCCAACATGGCGTCTACTCTCTGAGAGTCATGTGATGTCCGGAGCTCTATTGGGAGATTTGTGCTGTTTAGTGACAATTGAATCAATACGGAATACCATAAAGCTTTTCGAGCCTGTTTAGAATAAAAAGTCATCAAAGTCTTAATTGTTTCAACATTCAGACATTAGGATAAATCTTCTATCTTGTAATTTCCATTTTGTTTTTTGTAATTTGTATTTTGTAATTTGAATTTCTTTTATTGTTGATTTATTCAATATAATTACTTACAACTGTACCATGTTCAGCGCTTTGGGCTTCCTGACAGGGTTGCGGAAGGCGCTATATAAATAAAGCTTTGATTGATTGATTGATTGATAAAACACGCTGACACCAATTAATTAATCCTGAGTGATTTTCTACCTGATCAATAAAGTCACATGACCAACACATGGACAGGTACTGCAATTAAAGAAGTAAAGAGCTGATATAGAAATATGTTAAATGATTTGTGGGTTTTTCTTCATGTTGATGCTTAGAAATAAAACACAATAGGCTGGGTTTGCAGCCAAAATCAAATAGAAAAATCTAATTTGTTTGAATGCACAGGTAAAAAATCCCTTGGAGCGCAATTTTCTAACAAGTACTTTGTCAGAACGTTCAACCTCCAGCAAACTGACAAGCACATCAGACTCCAACTGGAAACTAGCAAAGAGGTAAATGCGTAAAACAATGTTTATGAATGGTGAAAGTTTTAACTACTTGTTACAAATCAGTAAATGCGTTTTGTCTTCATGGGCTCACACAGATGGAAACATGGAGTTTCTTAGACCTGTATTTTAGACCAGATTTCCATGATTATATGTTGTGAAGCCGCCAATATTTTTCAACAGCTGGGCATCATCTAATTCATTTTCAACAACATTTTAATGGATATTTCCAGAGATTAATGTTTAAAAGTACACATTTTCACTTTAATAAGACGTCTCGTCTTCTTCCGCCTTTCTGGGTCCGGGTCGTGGGGGCAGCATCCCAACTAGGGAGTTCCAAACCGCCCTCTCCCCGGCCACCTCCATCAGCTCCTCCGGCAGGACCTCAAGGCGTTCCAGGGCCAGTTTGGAGATGTACTTTCTCCAACGTGTCCTGTGTCGACCAGGGGGCCTCCTGCTGGTATCGCATGCCTGAAACACGTCCCTGGGGAGGCGTCCAGGAGACATCCTAACAAGATGCCCAAACCACCAAACCAAATCAACTGACTGCTCTCAGCGGCTCTCGGAGGAGCAGCGGCTCTACTCCGAGTCTCTCCCAAATGTCCAAGCTCGTCACCCTATCCCTAAGGCTGATCCCAGCCACCCCGCGGAGAAAACTCATTTTGGCCGCTTGCATACGTGATCGTGCTCTTTCAGTCATTACCCAAAGCTCATGACCATAGGTGAGGACTGGGCGGTAGATCGACCGGTAAATCAAGAGCCTTTCTTTCTGCCTCAGCTCCTTCTTCACTACAACAAACATGTTCAGCGTCCGCATCACTGAAGATGCTGTCCCAATCCGCCTGTTGATAAACGTTATGAACAGGACTGGCGGAGTTCAACCCTCACTGGGAAAAGGTCCAACGTACTGCCGGCTATGTGGACCAAACTTGCACTCCTCTGGTACAGGGACCGAATGGCCCTTAGCAAAATACCATCCACCCCATACTTCTGGAGTGCCCCCCACAGGGTGCCTCTGGTGACACGGTCATAAGCCTTCTCCAAATCCACAAAACACATGTGGGTTGGTTAATCAAACTTATTGATAATATTATTGAAGGGATAATTAGCAACTTTTTCAATTTTTTTTATCACTTTCTTGAGCAGGTATGTGCTAAAATGACCCTTTATGTCACGTTGCAGGTTAGGAGGAGATTAGGACCCAAGATGCAGAAAACCCCAGATGACACGAGGCAGGAGCGGTTTAAAAGTAAAATCCTTTTATTTAGGATGAGGAACCAAAAAAATCCAAAAAGGGCAGGAAGCCAAAAACCAAAGCCCTGAACACCAGGAGAACGAAAGCTCACATAGAGCACAAACCAAGAGACGAGGCACAAAAGCTCACATAGAGCACAAACCAAGAGACGAGGCACAAAAGCTCACATAGAGCACAAAACAACGCTGACACAAAACAATGGACCGACAAGACACTGAAACACAGACAGGGCTTTATACACTGGGGAGGATGAGAGGGAGATGACCTGCAGGTGTGTGGCGAGAGAGACCAGGTGAACTGAGTTACTAATCAGGGAGGAAACTAACATGACCTAAGAATAAAAACTAAAGACAAGAAGAGCAGGAACATAACTAATAATCTAAGGAGGGGGAAAAAACCTCAAACACCGATGGAAAAAACACACTAGAGAGACTAATAACATGAACAGCTGTAACTAAGGAAAATTACCTAAGAATAAAACCTAAAGACCTGAAGGGCAGCAAACATAACTAGTATTCTAAGGGGGAAGCTGAAACTAGAAGAAAACTCTACAGAAAGAAAAACTACAGGTGCGTGACTAAAAGGGGGCCAAGGGAGCACAGGACCTGGGAGGGGGATGCCTGAAGAGGGAAACCTAGAGGGCTGAAGATCTGGGGGCAAATGGGGAACACCAGCAGACACATGAGGAAGACACGGAACAAGGACACATGAGGGCGCTAGGAGACACAAAAGGAGAACCTAGAGAGGGATGGAGAACACAAGGAGACACACGAGGGGAGATGCAGACGCAGACCATGACACTTTACATGGTTAATAAAAGGCCACCCAACCTCTATCGCCCTCTTGTAGCCAGAATAGTCTACTTGCAATTTTAGACTGGTGGGCTGCTCTTTTGAGCTGACATACCTGGTGCTTCAGTCTGCGTCCAGCATGTTTCCTGCATGTTTTAGATCATGAACACAGCTGATTTGTTTAATTTAGTGATGAATCAGTCTTGTAGACACTAAGGCTGGGAGACATTTCAGCTGTTAGATTAAGGTGTTAAAAAGATGAATGCACAGCGAAGAGATAGGTTTTTGTTTTGGTTATATAAATGGACACAAGGGGGTGCTAAAAGCAAGCCAAAACTGCCTAGTTCCCCTTTAATAACACTTTGAGGCATTGGCTTCATGGTTTTGGCTTTTTTTTGCCTCTTGTGAAAAATTATTCATGTAAAAATGAGAAATAATAATTTTGAAATTATTCCAGGGAATATTGAAGGATAACAAACAATTTGGCACAACACCGCCACCTAATGTGTGTACTGGGTGTCTGTGGAAAAGAACACATGAATTATTCAGATTTGCACTCATGACTGGGTTTTCTATTGTTTTCCAAGTGGAATAAAATTCCACATATTTTTTAAAATGTTTTAAA
Source organism: Nothobranchius kuhntae (assembly GCA_006942095.1). Lineage (NCBI taxonomy): Eukaryota > Metazoa > Chordata > Actinopteri > Cyprinodontiformes > Nothobranchiidae > Nothobranchius > Nothobranchius kuhntae. The sequence goes on along the minus strand of SSNQ01034701.1, from coordinate 606,956 downwards.
ATTGTCCAAATTGACAAATTTGCGTATTCGTTTTCTTTCCTTTAAAACCTCAGTTGAAGCCTGGTTGAAGCCTACTGCTGCCAGTTACCTGCTCAAAGGACAAAAGCGTTTTTTCTACATAAAACCAGAGTAGTTTAGGAAGATTTGAGGACAAATTGCTCTGGTCTTTTAATGCAAGTGCTGTTCAGACATGCTGCTAACAGTGGGCGTTTTTCTCCTGTAGATGCAAAAATCCCACAGTTAGAAAGATGAGAAAGGGATTGGAGCTTGGGAGTGTGGAGCTCCCTTGAGGCCCGTTTATCATGCAAAGGCTACAATGTGGAAATTGCTGTGTTTTCTTTACAACCGACTGAGATTGGCAGATAAAGCCTACAGAAAGCTTTCTCAACATGGAGGGTGGATGGATAGATAGATGGGTGTGGGGGGAGGTGTAAACAGAAATACTTTCAACAACTAATGTTGAAGGGGACACTGTTGCTTCAGTTTTATGCAGAATGTGTGCTTCTGTGCCTGGTGTTGTCATTTAAGGTCTCATGTTTTCTGCCTGACTCTGATCCTTCAATCTGTCACACTTAATCTGAACAGTGTGTCTCCTAAAATAGATGTGCTTCCCATACCCACAGTTTAGGGCTGGGCAATGAATCGTAAATGTATCATTATCGAATGTTCTGACTTTTATCGAGATAATTTTGTCTCATGCCAATAAATTTGATAATAAAAAAAATGAAAAGATGTGTGTAGATTGGCAACATTCATGTCCCTTTTAAGAAGTACCACCTTGAGTCGTATAAAAACGTAACTCAACATGTGTAAAGAAATGAGTCGTTTACATCTTATTTACGAACCATAAAATGTGAGATTCCATAGAATTATGAAATATCCATCTGATGAAACTTTGACTATTTTAACCAGATCAGAACTTTTTATTGTAGGGATTAAGCGACACTTCGTATTAACTCCAAGGAACGAGAGAGAGAGTCAGGTTTAAAATAGTTAAGAAATTTATTTCTACACAATTTAAACAAGACTAACTTTAACACTCTGTGTACTGATGGACTAAGGTGGAGTGAGACGTGAAATGATGGAGTGTGTGTACAACTTTTGTTTCTGCGCATACCTGTAGTTATCGTCCATTTATCATTATCGGGGTGAAATCATCAGTATAAAGCACAGGTGAACTCCGTAGTGAGATCCTGCTTTTTTCGGCTCCGGCGCCTTAAATGGTAAATGGCCTGTATTTTTATATAGCGC
>SSNQ01034701.1:556816-605566 GCA_006942095.1 Nothobranchius kuhntae | reverse complement strand
CTTCTAGAGTCCTGGAACCCCTCAAGGCACTTTACAACACAATCAGTCATTCACCCATTCACACACACATTCACACACTGGTGGGGATGAGCTACGATAGCCACAGCTGCCCTGGGGCGCACTGACAGAGGCGAGGCTGCCGAGCACTGGCGCCACCGGTCCCTCCGACCACCACCAGCAGGTAAGGTGGGTTAAGTGTCTTGCCCAAGGACACAACGACAGCGACAGACTGAGCGGGACTCGAACCTGCAACCTTCCGATTACAGGGCGAGCACTTAACTCCTGTGCCACTGTCGCCTTGCAAAGATTAAGCCTATGCTATCCAAAAAGAACCTTGAGATTGTAACATCTGCATTTGTGCTTTCCAGACTCGACTTCTGCAACTCTTTGTATGTCGGTCTGACCACTTCCACACTGTCAAAGCTGCAGATGGTGCAGAACGCTGCTGCAAGGTTCATTACTGGAGTGAAAAAATGGGAGAGCATCACTCCAGTATTACAAGCACTGCAAGGGCTTACAGTGAAACATTGCATTGAGGTCAAGATTCTGGTATTTACATTCAGTCACTAGCAGGGACTGCGCCACCTTGTCTATCATCACTCCTGCAGAAACACGCCCCCTCAAGATCACCGCACTCCGCTGCCAACAACCTACTGGTTGTTCCACGATCCAAACATAAGAATTGTGAAGATTGAGCTTTTAGTGCTTTTGCCCCAAAATTGTGGAATGGCCTTCCACTGGAATTAAGACTCAAAACTACACTTGAGTAGCCTGGCAAGCCAGACTAAATAAATTTGGTCTAGTTCACTAGGCTAACACTTGGGGCTTTTAAAGCAAAATAAAAATGCATACAGACTCACAGCACTCTGTTAGGCCTCAGATCTGATTGTTTTAACTGATGTGTCTGGTTTGTAGTCTTTGTTTGCATGTCGTTTTTAGCTAAATAAAGAATTTCATCTATGCTTTTATCGTTTTGGTACTTAACATGAATTCATGTATAGTACTTTTTACTCCTTATGTATCCCTTATTATTTTAATGCTTTTACACTGCTGTGTTCAGCGCTTTGGGCTGCCTTGGTTGGCAGCAGGAAGGTGCTCTATGAATGAATGAATGGATGGATGAATGAATATCGTGATATTGATTTTGGGTCATATTGCCCAGCCCAACCACAGCTACAGAACTCAAGCAATACCAGGACGGCCGTCTTTAGATTTAATTGCAAGTAAAAAAAACTTTATATTTATTTTAGAAGAAACTGAGGCAAAGAGTTCTAATGAATTAACCCAAAATTAACCATAAAATAGATTTCTTGACGTAACATCGGTGGTTGAAGCCCATATTTTGCCAAGGTGCCTTTCTCTTCCTAACTTGTCTTTGTTGCTCATCATTCCTTCTCAACCCTCCATCATCGTCCCTGTTCTTCCAGCCTTCGGGCTACTTTGGGATCCACGGCCCTTTGTGTTTCAGAAACGGATTCTGTAGTTTAGACAGAATGAGCTGCTCAAAGCAGACCTACCTTTGAACATGCGAGTGTCTGCCTACCTCCCCAGGCACTCATTAGGCTGGTGTCTGAAGGCATGCGTTCCCTGAAGCTGCTGAGAAACATGCAGAGGTTAAAAGCCCCCCAACAGAGACGTAATTTTCCCATCCATGGGTGACGGGAGAAAATAACTTCATTAGCCTCTTCCTTGGTTATCCAAACCAAGTAAGAGTAAAAAAACGACACAGATTTATTATCTGCAGCTTTTTTGGCTGTAGTTGTATTTATGCTTGTTTGTGGATGTGGGTGTTGGAGGGTGGGACAAAGAGGGGTCAGCTGGTACACCTGGGACATTTGCCTGCTCTGTAATTTTCAAAGTGACTCAACTTCAGATAATAAGCAGGTGGTGAGTTCATTTCCTTTGTGTGTGTACTTGGAGCGGTTTAGCCTCAAACAACCCCCCCGACTGTCTTCATCTGTTGCCATTGTGCTTAAAAGAAGCTACAATATCCCATAATATCCTTTTTTAGGGGTACTGCCATACAGTTTTTTGGATCCTGCCTACTCACCTGCACACAATCCTGGAATTTTAAAGCATTAAATGACAAATTATAACAAAAACATATGATAACAAAAATATATCAGGCAACAGCAAATTTAAGAGCTCTATGAATCAGCAACTGAAACAACATGTAAAGTGTATTTTTATTCTTAACTCTGGAAAATGTCCTATTTGCTGACACAGAAAACCTGTACTGTAACCAGCCACTAGGTGGCGCTTGTTCTCGTTCCGGCTTTCCTTTCCATGTTCCAGACCTGTGACTAGTTACAGGTTTTTGAAACCATTTCATAGTATTGTAGTACTAAACCAAATAAGAGCTGCCTTTAAAATATCCTATATGGCAACAATATTTATTAGAAATTAGGCATGTTCCAATCACGATTTTTTGGCTCCTGATTCGACTCCGAGTCATTTGGATTTGGTTTTGAATATCTGCTGATACTGAGTCCTGATCCGATACTTCTGCAAAGCAATAAAATAAGAAGACAAATGGGAAAATACATCCAAGTTTTTCTTTAATAATTAAAAAAATATTTAGGTATTTCTTTCTTTCTGCATTTATGTCATTTCCGTAGTTTTATCTGTCAAAAACATGTTCAAATGTAAAAGTAGCAGCGTTGCTCATATTTCAAATGGTTTGAACTCGTCATGCGGCTGTATTGAGTGGTGTGCATTCTTGTGACGGGGCAGGCATGTGGCGCTACGGTTGGCAGGCTAAACCTTTCCCTGCGTAACACCTGAAGCTACCGGCGTGGTCAGCTCAGATGCTGCAGAATGAGAAACCCCGAAATTTAGCTGTCCATCAGCCATTTCTCTGTGTTTATTAACGTATGTTTCACTGTTGATTGACTCCACGTTTTTGTTGGAGATGCCGCTGTGAATTGGGACTTAATTCATAATAATGATTAGCTGTGGCGACGCATGAAAGGAAATAAACAAAGGTGAAGTAGTTGAAGGCTACTTATCATGCTTTTCTGTCTTTTCCAGCATGCATGGGGGTGGCTCTGGTGTTTCAGGAACTAGAAGTGAGCCAAATCCGAGTTGAGCTGAACATGGCAGGATCTTATTTCCTGATATTCGAACATCTTGCCTTGGACTGGCTAACAGCAACATGACTTTACCACTGACTTGCAACATTGATGTTTTATCTCCACAAATAATACAAGCCTGGAGGTGTTCTGCTGCGTGGTGGAGTTGCTAATGTTAACGGGTAGCTTCTCTGTGTGCATCAAAAATAGGCTCCCAATACCGCTGCAGTTTTGGTCATGTCCAAAACTTGTTAAGAAGCGTGACGAGTGATCGTCTGCAATGTTCACACGTCGGGCGCAAATCGGGCTTGATTTTAGATTTTAGTTTGTTTTTGGACCAAACGGTGCAACACTTTGAACTGGACAACATCGTGTCTTACAAGGATCGAGGACTTAGGAATGTTTTGTTGAATCTTGTGCCAATCCTCCTCTGACAGTCCAACACCCAGCTCCAGCTCCCATTTCTGTTTCAAAACATCCAGACTAGTCCGATGGTGTAAAGTTTACTCTAAACTCTCCTAGCAGATGTCCGACAGTCTAAACGTTCATCAGGAAGAGACTTTGAGGCGCACAAGGGAAAACGTTTAGAGTTGGATTTGACATGGCCTAAAGAACGTCTTCATTTTTATAACATTCAAACATTAGGATAAAACACACTAATTAATACAATACATTTTCAGCTTGATAAATAATGTCACATGACCAGTACTTGGACAGATGCTGCAATAAAAGAAGCAAAGAGCTGCAGCTTCTGTATTTGAACACAACTTTTGCAGTGGTACCTTTAAACGGGTAATAATGGATCTTCCTCCGGTAGCTAAGCCATACAGTGATAATAAACACCCCACACAACTTTCTGACTGAAGGCAGAGAGATACTGAAACTCTGTTCTCTTTAGACTAATCCTAGACTGACTCTGGCCCCGTTAATTAGAATCTAAACACACTCATTCTCATACACTACAGATTCAGCCATATTATCCTTGATGATATTTTATTATACCATTACTTTCATTCAGAAGTCTACCTTGACAGATTAAAGCATTTAGTTCTTAGGTTATCTGTTTTTTCTCTCTCAAATGTGTAGAATAGCTTTCCTCGTCATGATGCCACGTCTCGGATAAAATACTTTAAACCTCTTCAAGGATGTAGCTTCAAAGGCCTCTTTCACCAATAAACTTTTCATGCTTTGCATCGTGAGAACATTTGTTGTGTTCTCTCACCTGTTGAAGCCCAACGTTTTGCCCTCCTTGTGAACGTGTGAGTTATACAAATGCTTTTTTCTTCTTGGAGACGCCAATGTAACATTCAGAGCTCCAAAATATTCCTAAGACCTTTGTCAGACTCCCACCGAGGCCATTTTTCTGACCTACAAATTCTCTAAAACACACACACACACACACACACACACACACGCACATGCCCAGGCTTGTCAGCTCCCCAGTCATGTAGGCTGGTCGAGGTGAAGAGTTTGAGAGGGGGGCTAAAGCTCCAGAAACGCAGACACATGGAGATGAGAGCGGGGAACAGGGGCTACATCTCGCATGTCCTGCCATCAGCTGCGCTGTTTTGTCAGTTTCAGGCTGACGGACCGGATTTGGAGGGATTCTGCCGGGCTGCCGCTTTGATGAAATGTTTTCAGGAAACGAGGTGGGGCTGGGGAGGGCGATCTGAGCTGGTTTTAAAGAGCTGGAAGGTTATTTTGGTGTAGATTTTTCTCTGCTTGGTCAATGCTCTGCAGACATAGAGATTACAAATTTTGGTGCTGCAGGGTAAATGAGCACAGATTCATATGTGCTGTATGTTTACTGGTACAAAATAGAAATTTAGGGAAATTACAGCTTCTCAGATGCTTCAGTCATTACTATGATGACGCCGTGTGTGGCTGTGTTTACCTTGGAGCCACCAGGCACCAGCAAACCCAGACAAAGAGAGTCACTCAGGTAGATCATTAGCGGTTCCAACAACATGAAAGCTCATAACTCACTAAGTTATGTTATTATCTCTGCAGCCGCTGTATTCAGGTTGCTTTTGCCTCCAGCGACATGCAGGGTGGAGAGCATCCTGTATCTGCTTTCTGATTTCAGTGCCACCTTTTTCGCAGCTAGGATCGTGGAGAGCTGCTGCCCTCTTTCCTTGACCTTTCAGAAAAAAATAAAAATCATAAACATACCACATGTCCCAGTGGAGGAGAAAACAGGCCATGTGATCAGGGTTTGCTCTTTCTGCTGCCTGCAAATGGAGTCATATTAGCTGAGCAGGGAAGGGGAGGTTTTACGGCAGATTGGATAAATGGCCTTTTGGCTTGTCAGGTTACTGTCTAATAGACAAATGTGGTATTTGCGCTGGGTAATATGATGAGAGCACGCACCGTAAGGCTGGTTCTACTGAGCACCCGATAGCACATCATTGTTATTATCTGCAGACCTTTCTTGTGACACGCTTAAGAGAAGACTTGTGTTACTTACCGATTTAAAGGTAAATGAATGATTATTTTATAAGTTTCAGCTTGAGAACTAAATTTACCATGTGAAGTGCCGTGAGATGACTCTTGTCGTGATTTGGCGCTATATAAATAAATTTGAATTGAATTGAATTGAATTGAAATGTTCTTTTTTTCCAGATAGAAGTGCCTTTATAATTAACGTAACCATCTCCAAAAGCTATAGTGTGTTTCAACACGGTAAAATAAACAGCGACAAATTAACCACGACTCCGGCAGAAGGATGCATATCACAATCCACAGATGATGCGATATTAAAAGACCGAATTTATTTGAAAAACTCAGGCCAGACGCTTCCAAGACACATCCAGTGTCATCATGGGAGCTTGTGCTTCCATCAGAAATAGGTCGGTAAAAACTGCTGCCACCTAGCAGCCGGAGTTTGAATTGCACTGCACAAAAGAAATTCAGTAAATGCCAGCGTGTAAATCCCCCCTTCCGAAAAATGTACTTCCTTTTAATTTTCATTCAGTGTCATAACATGAAATATCGCAATTCCTTAGTGTATCGAGTTTTTGATGAATCCCTGATCTACTGAACTGAGTATCTCAATAGTTTACATTTTTTGCAGATTAGTTAAACATATCAGTGCTGTGGTTTTTGTGCTGTCCAAATTGAGATAGAGCGTGTTTATGAAGTAATCCAAAATGCCACAACATTTTATAGTTAGATAATTCTGCCAATATAATTACAGCTCCAGTTTAGCCAGCTGAGTTGCTGCCAGTTTTGAATTGCTCCTGTCTTATGGAGATTACAGGATTGCATCAGTTCAGTTTTGTTTTCATACATTTGGGTCTGCAGCAAAGAACTACAGAGATTAACTGTAATATACAGATGTGTTTATTTATTTTTATTTTGCCTTTATTTAACCAGGTTGGTCCCATTGAGATACAAGATCTCTTTTGCAAGGGAGACCTGGCCAAGACAGACAGAGCAGCAGCACAAGTTACAACATTAATACATTCACATAATAAATACATTTCCACATAAACTCTATTAAAACATGAACACACTGATAGTTTGGATTCCAGTGACTTAATCAGTGTCTTAAATCCACTCATGGAAACCAAATCCTTGATTTTTAGATCTTTTTGTAGTGAATTCCATGTAGATGGAGCAGCGAAGCTAAAAGCCGTCTCTCCCAGCTCTGTGCGAACCTTAGGAACAACAAATTGCAAAAGTTCACTTGAGCGGAGGCTGAGCTGATTCAGCTTTCTTGATAAAAGACATGATAAATACAAAGGCAAATATCCACATACTGCTTTATAAATTAAAACATACCAAGGCATGAGTCGACGTACTCGCAATGAAGACCAATTCACTTTTGAATATAACAAACAATGGTGGGTAAGAGGCCGACAGTTTGTTATAAAGCGCAAGGCACTATGATACACACTGTCCAACATGCTCAAACAGTGCACAGGGGCATTCATGTACAAGATGTCTCCATAGTCTATTACGGACATAAATGTTGATTCTACTAACCTCTTTTTTTTACCGTAAGAGAAAAGCAAGATTTATTTCTGTAAGAAAATCCTAATAAAAATCTCAGCTTTTTTGTTAAATACTGGATATGAAGCTTAAAAGATAATGTAAAGGGTTAAATTTACATTTATTTAACAAGCCATAAGACGTAAGATTCCATAGGAAATATGAAATCAATCTTATGGATCTTTTTAACCAGAAGATTGGAACTTTTTGTTGCAGGGATTATTTAACACTTCGTATTAACTGAGAGACAAGAAAAGAGAGAGTCACCTTTAAAACGTTTAAGAAGATTTATTTCTAAACAATTTTAAACAAGACTAACTCTAAACTCTAAGTGAATGGATGGATGTTGGTGTGAATGAGACGTGAGATGAATGGTGTATGTGTGAGTGATGTTGTCATCAGAACTCTCGTATCCGGAGAAGCAAGTCTGAATGATGAAGTGCTGTTTTGCTCTTAAGCTATGATCGGAGTTTCATACTCTCAACACATGAGACGCCATGTTCTCGCTCCACACATACCCTTCAGGATGAGACCTCCATACAGATCCAGAATGCCAGGTCCTCGGACCCCCCTTCGGTGCCGTAGCCGATGAAACAGCGTCTGCAGTACGACATACTAGTCTTTGGATTGTCTCCAAGTAAAAAGCGACAGTTGGTTGACAGCGTCAGATGGACACGGAGGGTCAGTGAGTTCAGCTTTTATTCTGAAAGGAACCGTTGCTTGGTTGGTAAAATGCAACAGATTTTATCCAGCTTGTTGGTTCTTTGCTTAAAAGGAAGTCCGGGTGGCCGGTCCGATACGGGGACTGGTTTTATTAATCTGGATGTTTTGATTTCTGGTCGAATCAAAGTTGGCAGATTTATAAACACCACAGAGACTATGCCACGCTTCAGAAAGGAAGGTTCCGATTGGATGAGTAAAAGCAATGTGTGATGCGTTTACATTACGTGTGATCATGATGTCTAGTGTGGCTAGATTAAAGTCATATTACTTATTAAAACTTACTAATCATAACATTGTCATTTCACAGATTAGTCAACATCTTATTATTGACTAACACTTTGTTTGATTAGCTTTATTAAAAATAGAGTTCTTTGATTTATTAAAAATAAAGAGTTCTTTGTCTTCATTCTCCTCTCGGGCTGGAAAGGAAAACAGTTTAGAAGCAAATGCATGACCTTGAGCAATATCTCATGCAGATTAGTTCTTGCTGAGAAGAGGGGGAAAATGACTTTTAGGTGGAAAACAGTCATTTTATTCCATTACAATAACTTATCATCAATTAAGAAACCCAGATATTTAAAACTAGAAACTAGTTCAATCTGATGACCCAGACCAGTAGAAATGGACCTATTGTCTGTTTTTCTTTTTGACTGAGAGAAAAACATGTTTAGTTTTATCAGCATTTAGTACAAGCCGCAAATGGCACAATTGTTCTTGCACTTGAACAAATGCTGATTGAAGATCCTGAAATGCCTTTGTAGAATTTGGGACAGAACAATAAATAACTGTATCATCTGCATAAATATGTAATTTAGCATTATGAATACTTAGACCGATGTTATTTATGTAGAGGGTGAAAAGTAATGGACCAAGAATTGATCCCTGTGGGACTCCCTTATATAGCTGAAGTTCCTAACACTTTCATGGTTGCTGTAGTGGTTTCTTTCTGAACCCTGACTGAGATTCAGATAGTATAGAGTTTGATGTAAGGAAAATCTTTACTTGATCATTGGCCAAGGATTCAAGTTTCTTAGCCACTACAGAGAGCTTTGAAATAGGCCTATAATTATTTAAGTTTCTTGGGCTTGTTGGAAAGAAGAAATCCTACAGGTGATTGGAATCGGCTAAAATTCAGTGTGATCGGCTTGACTGGTGATTGGCTAGTAAAAGTTTGTCTTGAGTCTCTATCTTTAAGCTGCTATACAGAGTTTTCCTCTTTCAGGAATTATGTATGATTTGTCAGACATGCATAAAAGTGATTGCCTTATTATAATATTATATAATGTAGGAAATACATCTTATTTTTTCTAAGCCCACCCCCTGTCCCAGAGAGCTTAATGTGAACTGAGCGCCGGTCAGCGTTAGACTACCGCTTACATACAGACGTTTATTACTGAGCGTGCTCGAGCATTTAAGGACGTTCCTTGGTTGATGCTGGTTGGCAACCTTACTTATGGACAAGTAAGTCTCTCAATAAGTAACTCCACAAGTATGCTTTTTCATGTGCTTCACCATGACAACATGGACAGAGCTAGTGTCAGGTGAATATGTAATAGGTGGGATCTATGGTTGTCTTTCAAATGGTCTCTGCATGCTATTGGACAACGAACAATGTGACATACTCACTGCTAGGGCTGGGCAATAAATCGATAATGTATCGTTATCGAAATTTCTGACTCTTATTGTGATAAATTTTCCCATGTCATTAAATTTGATTATAAAAATATGAGAAGATGTGTTTAGGTTGGCAACATTCATGTCCCTTTAAGAAGTTGCACCACCTCGAGTCACGTAAAAATGTGACTCAACATAATACACGTGACAGCCCCATCTAGTGGACAACTTTTGTTTCTGCACATACCTGTAGTTATCGTCCATTTATCGTTATCGAGGTGAAATCGTCAATATATCGTGATACTGATTTTAGGCCATATCACTCAGCTCTACTCACCTCTTTGGATATCAGTCAGTGGGGCGGTCAACCATACATCCTTTTTCTAAATAACCTAAGTACCTCTATCTGCTATTGACTTAAAGAAAAGCCAAAATCTAAACAATTCCACAGTTGATGTCAAAGTATTTTCAGATGAGCCGTCGCCATCTTAGTTGCTCTGCTTTGTTGGATCATCCCACCCACCAAACTAGAGACTGGCATGTTTCTTCTACGGTCTGTCTAGATTTCTATGCTAGGGAAAATAGTAGGAACTAGTGGTTTAACATAACCACTCACAGATGGCTGTCATCTTTGGTAAATTAATGAAATAAGATAATGGCCAGGTATATATATTTTTTACTTGTATATATTTGTCTGATATTTCTCTCTGGTGCTTGTATGAACTTGTATAATTATTTGATTATTAGAAAATTGAGTGTTATTCCATTTTGCCTCAGCCCAGCAGTAAAATATGCAAATACAGGATTTTTTTACAAAACTCCACTGAGTGTGCCACGCATCAAGATCACAGAGTTATACAACAAAATGCGCACAAGCGTCACACTAATAACTTGTTTCTTAATCGCTGTGGTTGAGTACCGGTAGCTTTTTGTCGGTGTGTCGGGAGATCGCAGGTGCAGAGCCTCTGCAGCCGGCTATGGTGGATAAAGAAAACGGCTGAGGTTGATGCCAGACGTTTTGATGCAATTGAACACTTAACTGTAAGGCCTTGAACAGGCGAGTGTTAAAACACCAGTGCAGCTTTGCGTTAGCAGGAAGCACCTGACGAATCAACATATAGTTTCTTACAGATTATGCTAAATCTTAAGAGGCTGGTTGCAGCTCTTTTCTCAGCATTGCGGCTGTATAAAAAGAAAAAGAGCCCAGTAAATGGTGATACTGAAACTCTGTTGTTGGTCTATAACTCTTTGGAAAACATGTAAAACTCCTGATCCTTGGTCCCGTTGTGTGATCAGAACTAATAAAAACTGTAATCTTTTCTAAGTGCTGCAGCCAGAAACGGCAGCATTGTTACAGCCCATAGTTAGACACCATATATAGGGAAGCACATGCTCTCTATCTTTGTGTTGTTCCTGTCTTTTACGCTCACACTGCGGTGTAAAGAAAGCTGTTATCTTAGCCGTGGTGTAGCACACACCGCAGAGCAGTTGGTGGTAAAGGAGCAGGATTAGCATAAGTTAGTATTTAGCGTATTGTGTTGTGTTCTTTTAGTATCTGCCAAGGGTTTACCAGCTGCACTCTGCATTCTCCACTCCATCTCAAAGCTCCTTTCAACGCCCCGTTTGCCGGCTGCACGCTCAGCAGAAGGCATTCTTACCTTGCAGAGGAGCGAGGTGAGAAGAGGTTGTCATGCTATTACAACTCGTCAAGCTCCAGCTCCGTTTGTCATACTTTCTTTTTCACTCCATTCACATCTCGATTGGCCTGATCCGTTCATTTGACACTCTTCCATAGTTTCGAGCCCCCCCCCACACACACACACACACACACACACACACACTGCCCGAGGCTTCATGCTCATGCTCTGTTTGCTTGGTTGCTCATTTTTTCCCCACATTATTTTCAAATGTGCTATGGCATGTTCTTGGCAGCGGAAAGATCTTTGCAAGTCTTTAGTGCCAATGGTGGCGAGTGCTCGAAGTTAAAAATGTTATTTACATGTTTTTTTTTATGTTTCCTAGCATAACAGCGGCACGCTTCAGATGAGCCTTTTGGAGTCCTGCTGTTATAGCCTCGATCAACGCTGTTCAGATGGATTTAGTGCTGCTGGAGCTGAAATTAGGTGCTTGGTTGGCACAATCCTACAGATTTTTCTAGTCTCGCGCTCCCCTTTCAGCAACTTCCCTGTTACGTTTAGCCCCTTTTTAAAAAAGAAAAGCTCTCACCTCCTTGCTTTCTGTTGATTTATTCCTTCTCCAACTTCTCTTCATTCCTCCTGCTTCTCCCCCTCCTTGCTTATTTCCAGCGTCTGCGGTGTGGGTTCTCTCTCAGCCCTGACTGAAGTCTCACATCAGCACCAGCAGCAAGACCGGACACAACCAGTGTCGTCCCTCGGCAGGGCCGCGAAGCAGCGTGAGAGTGACAGGCCGTGCACTCAGATGTGTTCTGCTTCAGTGCACTTAGTGTGTCTGCGTATGTGTGTGTTTTTGTCACTTGCTGGATGGAGGGATGGATTTAAAATGAGATAATAAAAGAAGGAACTAGAGAGTGGCCAAATCCAGTTTTGCTTTAGTCAAAAAAAACGTTTCTAATCATAAATGTAAATGTTGGTGAGGGGGTAATCATGGAAAGCACTCAAAATGCTCCTCAATGAGCAAAGCTTTCCTATACATTTAGCACCATAGAGGTTGTAAGTAATTAAATTCCAGGTGGTAAAAGCTGAAAACACTCATTACATTTTCTCAGAGATGTTTGTGACTCCATCTAAACTACAGAGACAAGTTTTAGCGTTTTTAGATTGTCCTACTTCTTTTTTTCCCACTCGCATTTAACTTCAGTAAATCGTCAGCGTTTGAGGAGGGTAGAAACGTTCTGAGAGTGTGTGCCTGTGTGTGGGATCCTTTGAGCGAGGCTTATGGTTATTTACCAATCAGCGGCAGCAAGACTCTCAGAGAAACCACCATGATTAGCCACCCATGGGACCACAGAGCTTTCCGGGACCTGCTCTGTCAGCACCAAACAGAACATTTATCACGTACTCCACCTCACACTTCCGTAACCCACACAGCGTGAAAGCAAGCTCATTTCTCTGCAAAAAAAAGACAACATCGGACAAGAAATAGGAGCACGTGTGTGCAAAAACAAAAAAAAAAGAAAAAGAAAAAGGAGAATTCCTTTGTGGTTTATTTGTGTCCAGACCTACGAGATCAGGTGTGTGCCGGAGGGAATTTGCATAACATAAAATATTTTATTGTACTTCTACTAACTGATAGCGTAACAGTGGAAGAAAAAGATAAGAATAATGAAGAAGATAAGAATAACGTTCCAGAATATTCTACTTAAACATGGAGGAAAAAAAAGCAACATTTTGAAAATATAAATAAATGATTAACCAACTCTACTGTAATGCTGTTTAAAAAAGCCAGTGGGGTTTTGTGACTATCCTTAAAGGGGAACTAGGCTTCCTTTTAACGCCCCCTAGTGTCTGTTTGTAGAACCGAAAGCAAAATCTATCTCCTCGCTGTGCGTTTGTCTTTTTAACACCTTAATCTAACAGCTGAAATGTCTCCCAGCCTTCTTTAGTGTCTACATGAGTGATTTGATTCATCACTAAATTAGACAAACCAGCTGTGTTCATGATGTAAAACATGCAGGAAATGTGCTGGAACTAGACTGCAGCGCCAGGTAGGCCAGCTCCATTTTTAAGTCCCAACAGAGTCGCACCGCCAGTCGGAAGTTGCAAGTGGAATATTTTGGCCACTGGGGCTGATAGGTGCTGGGTGGCCTTTCATTACCCTGTAAAGCATCATTTTAGCACATACTGGCTCAAGAAAACGATTTAAAATACGAAAGATGGAAAAAGTATGCCTTTAACATGAAAGAGAAATATTTCAAGAAAACTTGTGTGGTAAGTACCGTATTTTCCAGAGTATAAGTCACTCTGGAGTATAAGACTCACCAGCCATAAAATATATAATGAAGAAGAAAAAAAAACATATATAAGTCACATTTTGGGGGGAAATTTTTTTTTTTCTTACAAAATCTGAGACCAAGCGTTTCACATTGCAAGACAAGTACTGGTAACAATAACAGAATAAATAAAGCGGGCACAGCAACGCGCCGGGGTCTCGAGCAGAGGATGGCGGTGTTTGAAACCCTCCCAGCGGGACGGGAGCTCATTCCTGGGTCGGATCAGGCACCCGGGACACCCCACCACAGGCTCCAGCAGGTGATGGCTGTGCGTCTTTGGTTCCCTGCGGGGCGGAGGAGCTGGAACCTGGGTCGGATCAGGTGCGCAACGGCACGCAACAGGCTCCAGCAGGTGATGGTTTTGTGTTTTTTTTATTCCCAGCGGGACAGGGGAGCTCATTCCTGGTCCGGAGCCGGCCCGCAGCAGCCTGGTATAGCCTACATAATTTGGTATATAAGTCGCTCCAGAGTATAAGTCGCAGGACCGGCCAGACTATGAAAAAAAGTGCAACTTTTAGTCCGGAAAATACGGGATGTTAAGTGACATCTTTATGTGACCTTTATTTTAAAACTGCCTCTGGTGTGCCATGCTGTTACCACTGATCAGAAACCAAACAATCCTTTTAAAGGTTCTAAATATTTTCTTACTGCCTGACTGAAAAGTCAGTTAGTATCTGTGTATTAACTTAGTTAAACACACTGGTTGGCAAACATTTACCTGAATCTGCTGCTTATTTCATTTGTACTTGGAAGCTGGAAGATGGAAGCCCTTTCCTTTTATACAGCAGAGAATAGCTTCAGTCTTGTGAAGCAATTCTCTTCCAGGACAGCAGAGGGCGTAGTGCTTTTCTGGGGTATCCTGCCATCAATGCAGTCACGTTTCTAGTAGTTTTTATTGTGTTTATTTATTTCAGAGACTTTTTAACACGGACACGCTTATCAGGAGCCACCAACTCCTGCAACTTCCTGACATGAATACAAAGTTTGCTGCATATCTTTGTTCTCCATCAGTCTCGGGTGTATTAATGTTTATGTCGTTTGACTTTTACCACAAGAAAACACTCTCTCACTAAATGTGTTCGGCTCTCGTTGTGTTTTTTTCAGGGGGAATGGCGGTGCTGTTGACAAGGTTAATGGAAGCAGCAACTTGACCAATCACAGGTTTGCGTTCTCCGTCGCTTTTGACGGATATTTAGAAATGTGGGCTTTACTCCATTCTTGCGAGTCTGTTGGAGAGCCCTTGCGACGATGGATAATGGCGTTGCATGTCTCTGTACTGATACAGAAGGAGAAGTATGAACTAGCCTTCAGTGCTGTTCCCAGTCAGAGTTGGACTCTCCAGGGTGTCCTTTGTTGCCTGTTTTTTCATAACTTTCTTGGACAGAATTTCAGGCTCAGTCTTAGTGACACGCTGAGGTCATCAGACACCCGGGAGAGACTTGGGGTAGAACTTCTCCTCCATGTTGAGAGGAGCCAGCTCAGGTTGTTCAGGATTGTGGTCATTTTGACCCCTGGACACTCGCTTTTGGTGGTATCGAAGGCATGTCCTGCCAGTAGGAGAACCTGGAACTGACCTAGAACGCGAGTGATGTTTTAATAATAATAATACATTTTATTCAAAAGCGCCTTTCAGGACACCCAAGGTCACTTGACAGAAAATACGTTCAGAAAATACAATAAAACCAAAATAAAACGCAGAGAAGAAAAAACAAAGAGTGAAAGAGTTAAATAAAATCAGAGGTCATAGGCAGATTTAAACATGTGTGTTTTGAGTTAGGTTTTGAAAAGGGTAAAACTGTCGATGTTCCTGATGTCTGGGGGGAGTGAGTTCCAGAGACGGGGAGCAGAGCGGCTGAAAGCTCTGCTCCCCATGGTAGTGAGACGGGCAGAAGGAAGCACAAGATGGATGGAGGAAGAAGATCTGAGAGAACGGGAGGGGATGTTGATCCTTATAAGGTCTGAGATATATGGAGGAGAGAGGTTATGGATGGCTTTGAAGGTATGGAGGAGAATTTTGAAGATGGACCTGAATTTAAGCGGGAGCCAGTGAAGCTGTTGGAGAACCGGGGTGATATGGTGGAAGGAAAGGGTTCTGGTGATAATACGGGCTGCTGAATTCTGGACCAGTTGCAGTTTATGAAGGAGTTTGTTGGGGAGACCATAAAGAAGTGAATTGCAATAGTCGAGACGGGAGGTGACGAGGCTGTGGACGAGAATGGCGGCAGTGTGAGGGGTAATGGGCTCGACACACGGGAGGTGACAAACGACCGCGATCAGCGAAATTTGTCACTGTCGCTTTTATTACCTGACACATGGGAGGCGATCCGCGGCAGCGGCCAGCGGCAAAGCCGTCTACACGTTCTGTTCCATGGCGAAATCGAAACTTCCGTTGTTTTGTTTGGCTGTGTCAGGTTGGAGGGAATTAAGGTTATTTAAGCGGTTCAGAGTTAAAAAAAAGCGGTAGATATGATGTTTCACAAGGTGCTGCTAGAGTTATGTGAAATCTTACTTCTGATTTTACTATATAAAACATAATAATAATCAACTTCTCCTCCATGTTTGCTCGGAGATGTACGGAGCATCCTGTCCGCTCATTGGTCAGTGAATGAAACCTCCGTTGATTGGTCCTCGTCCGAGCGACAGCGGTGAAAAGTTGAAAATATTTCAACTTTCTGGGATCGCGTCGCTGGGTCGCCTGTGCACGACACGTGCACGAGCGCAAAATTTCACATGCACATTTTTCGCGTTTTACTTAGTAGGAGGGAGACCCGCGATTATCGATTTGTCGCGCATGTCTCATTGAAAATGAATGGAGGAGAGGCGATGTCGCCTCCCGTGTGTCGAGCCCATGAGGGAGGGGCGGAGACGGTTTATGGAACGAAGATGGAAGTATGCTGACCGAATGATGTTATTAATGTGAGCTTGTAAAGAAAGTGAGCTGTCGAGGATGACACCCAGACTCTTGACCTGTTTTCTAGGCTGGCCTGGGAAGGCCTTCCCACCAGTGGAGATACTGGAAGTGGCTGAGGAGAAGGTGGTCTGGGCTTTCAATCTGGGCTGGTATCTGAAAGACGAGTCCAGAAACCCAAATGCTTCCCTTCTCTAAAATGGGCTAGAATGTTTACCAAGCAGTTCTGAAAAGTACCTCGTGGTGCATTCATGCTGTAGCTACTGGTGTATATATATTTAATGCTGTGGGTTTTAAACGAAGGCAACATGTCTGTTAATGATTAAGATCAATGATGAGCTGGATTCTCCCTTCTTGTTTAGACCACATCAGTAATTCATGCAGGTAAAGTATAAAGATGCCCGATGCAGTCTGACTCACCAGGTTCTGTTCCACGTGACAATAATTCAGCTTCAGAGCATCATAAGTCATATCCCTAATGCATGGCATAAAAACTGAGGCACAGTAGTTAACATAGCTGAATCACTTTGATAAATAACTGCAGATGAAATGGCTTTAATGTGGTCATGACTTATTGTTTGCTGTTTCCTGATAACCCTCAAGGAAGCACTATACGAGCTGCAATTCCTCTTCTAGCCAATTAATAATGTATCTGGAAGCAATTTAAGCATTTTGTCTTCATTATGTGTAACTTGTTTTAAGTGTGTGTTCAAAAACTACTAAAGCTCTCGCTATAAAACTTGAGAATGAGTGTCTGCAGCGAGCGTGTCTCATAAAAGAGCAGGAAGGTACTTGTTTGGAGAATTAGGCAGGTGAAATCTACGTCTGAAGTGCTCCGTTGTGTCGTTTATCACAGTAAATTATACATCTTTGTCCTTTCTATCATCAGTGGAACTAAACATTTCAAAATGTCACTAAAGATTAGAGAAATTACAAACGGCGTATTTAATCAATAAAGAAAATACCAGCAGGCTTGCTTTAGTAGATGTTGGGACACTTAGTATTGGGTGAATGTGAACGGATGAGTGTGGCTCATACCGCCTGTTACGGACATTGATTTCCCATCTTGTAGAACATTGTTCAATCTGTA
This sequence comes from Nothobranchius kuhntae, assembly GCA_006942095.1. Taxonomy (NCBI): domain Eukaryota; kingdom Metazoa; phylum Chordata; class Actinopteri; order Cyprinodontiformes; family Nothobranchiidae; genus Nothobranchius; species Nothobranchius kuhntae. The sequence continues at coordinate 588,197 of SSNQ01034701.1, read as the reverse complement.
ACGCATGTCATATCGGCGTGTTTGTTGAATTGTTATGATGATTCTCCCGGTGCTTGAACTGTCACGTTGTTGCATGTCAATTTCTCCCTGCTCGTCTTCTGCCGGAGGGGTAGAAACCGGATTATGTGATCAATATTTGAACCCGTCTCGGATGCTCTCCTTCCTCTCTCATCTTGTGTGAAGTCAAAATGACATTTGAAGGAGCCGGCCTCCACAAGAGGAATGGCTTTTTAGTTTGTCATCTGCTTTTTAGACGTAGGTTTGTTTCTTATCCATCTCCTCGGCCCGCTGCGTGACCCGTAACGCTTGCCCTCGATGCCAGCTTTAAGCCCAACAACCACCGCTCTCGTAGCTCGCTGTTTATTCATAAAAAATGACACAAAGACTGACAGCTGATTTATCCTGCCGCAGCTTTGGCTGTAATTGTGCCTGGAGATGTGATGACCCAGTTTGAGGCAATGAAGAGATAAATGACTCGATGGAAAGTGTGAATCCATTTTTATGGGAAGCCAGGAAATGTATGCAAATGCGTATACATAACAGATTTCACCACTGCGAGAGAATCTGGACCTTTTTTTTGACATAATCACGGCTTCAATTAGTTTGCTAATAAATGTACAAACTGTGGGCCATTCCTTAGGTTTGTATAGATAATTTCTCATTAGCATTAGACTGGTAGAAGTAAGCAGTCGAGTCTGAGTTCCTTTTCTCACTCACACACTTGATGGGCGAAGTGGAAAAGCCACTGGAAGCTAAATAAATACACGCCGCCAAGTAAATACACACCACTAAGCTCTAAGCGCATTTGTCAAGCTTTATTTATTCATTCATTCATTCATTCATTTATTTATTTATTTACTTTCTCCCACCGGTGAGAAATTTAAAAGGTGCCATCTTCCCAAGAAGCGATAGCTCCTGGTTTTATTTTCCCTTAAAAGTTGAGAGGAGAAAAATACCCAAAGGTGTCGGTAGTTGTTGGAATAAAAGACAACCACGCAGAGTTGGTGAAACTCTAACAAAGTACACATTTTCATGGCTGCATGTTTGAAGTTGATGGATCAATTAGAAGCCAAATTGTCACTCCTATGGTGATAATTTTCCTCTTTAAATGTCTCCAGAAATGGGGCACATTCAAAGTAGAGCTCATTTAATGAAGAGCTAAGCTTCAGGATTAATACTCTACAGGAGAATATATATTTAATATTTAAAAGTGTTGCTAAATTGCTCTTGACTTCTGCAGATCATTTTATTTCGAAAGCTTATAAAGAGCAGACAAGCTGTTGAAAGTCTAATTGCCTTTGGGGTTGTTATTACTGTACTTGTGCAGATCCGTGATGGGCTGCAGAGGCTTTTATTGTCAACAGGAGACAGAGGTTACCTGCAGGGTACTAGTGGTGCCTTCAAGACCCTGCTCCAACCAGCAGTCTTTCTCATTGCCTGAATGGGCTTGGAAAGGAATGCCAGCCATCACTTATAATGGGTAGGATGGAGAAGGGAGGAAAAACACAAACCAATCAAGAGTGGAAAGTGTCAAAAGGGTGTACATAAATTTACATTTTTGGAGAAGTCGGCCTCTCTCGCTAAGAGAGTTTTCACAGCACATGAAGGCTGCTGTCTGCTGAAAGTGCCACGAGCAATACGCTCGCAGTTATTTATGTTCACAGAGTTCGCCTTTGATGGTAAAGGCACTCCTCTCTGATGTACGAGTGTATATCAGACAATCAATCAATCAATCAATCATGTGTGTGTGTGTGTTCCTCAGAAGCTGTTTTTCTTTCAGCTCTCACCCGTGGTTTATAGAGCTCATCGGGGAAGGGCGAGTTTGTCAAAACCCGGCTGATGTCTGGGTTTTCTCCTGAGTGACGGCCCTAGAAACACATCCAGGCATATATCAGGTAGCCAGTTCTATTTGAATCTATTAGTAAGGAAATATTCTCTCAAGTCTAATTTCAGGACAAACGTTCTCACAGCTTCCAAAACGACAAAAACAAAATATCACTTTTGTTCCTCAAAAGAGATGAACAGATAAAATAAAACTCTTCCAAGTGGAGGTCTATGTTTATTTTGTCTGTTCAGAGGCTTTCACAGGCGGTTTGTTTTATTTCAAACAAAAAAACAACAACAACGGAGCTGGTTTAAGTGTTTTTTAACTGATTTTGTTGGCGATAAACTTTGGTTTTGTGCTGAAGTGGTTTCTAACAAACAGGAATCTGTTTGTTGTGTGGAAGAAAAACGGTTTTTAGACTGTGTTGTCTGTTTCAGGATGCCATCAGTGTGGGCCCTCTGGCCACCTAAAGTCAGTATTTTTAGTTAGAAGAACACCGACAAAGACAAGAAGACATTAGTTCAGGGGTGTCAAACTCATTTTAGCTCAGGGGCCACATTGAGGGAAATCTAGTCCCAAGTGGGCCGGACCGGTAAATTAAAAACAACTTCACATTGTTTTCTTTGTTTTATTACAATCAATATAAAACAAGGCTGGAGCCTGAGGACAGTGTATCCAAAATAGCACAACACCTGAAGTGTACTTGAAAATTTAAAAAAAAATAAAAAATCAATAAATAAAAAAACATTCCTTAGTGATTCAAAGAGCTTACAGATCACATGGCTAGATCAGTTTCATGCAGCACTTAAAGTATATTTGACTCATTTTACTTAACATCTTTTAGCTTTCACCAGCACATCAATATCAGAAGTCCCATCCTGAGTGGCGGCCAACTTCAGGATGTGATTCAAGTTCTTGTGTGAGCCTTGAGCGCAGCTTTGTTTTATTTATACTCATTACAGAGAAAACTTGCTCACAAAGATACGTTTATTTTCACTCTACATGGTAAAGTATGAAAATAAAGTTTACACAACCATCTCGCGGGCCGGATTTAACCCGTTTGCGGGCCGGATGCCGCCCGCGGGCCGCATGTTTAACACCCCTGCATTAGTTACTACGATATGTGCAGAAGATGTGTCTTTAAACAAACCTGTTGGCCTTTTCTGGTGAGTAAATCTTACTTTGTAGATTCAGATGTTAGGGATTCTTACATGAACATCCTGCTGTCATAAATGTCACCTGTAGTTTTTTTCATATGTAGATGGATAAGTAACAATTTTAAAAGAGCAATGGTGACACAAACTCTGGCTTTCTACCGGACATGTACCGTCCACGAAGCGACTAGCTGCCGTTAGTCGATGGTAGCATTTCCACCAGCCACAAAGCAAAGCGTCGCGTTTTGGATGTGTCTAAGAAGCGTTGCTCCACCGAATTTACACTTCCATTCTATATTTTACACACTACGCCTCCAGAACACATCAAGTTCAGCATTCCAGGTTGAGCCAGACAGGAAGTCAAACATTAAATTAGTGTAAAACATCCAGAAGCTTTCAAAATAAAAGACATGAAGATTGCTTAACGAAAGCTAAGGTTAACCCTAACCCTAACCCACACCTCTGCAGCTGAGGTAAACCAAACAGAAAGTAAACCAGACCTTTTAGATACATGCTGCTGTCTTTCTTCTGGCTTGTTATCATGTGAACTGCTGAAATCACGCGTGATTTTGCAATTCTTCAGTGATTTTTGTGCCCTAGTGGACCAGCTGCGTGGAATGCAGATTCACGTCTGAAACGCTCTGGGTGGTAAGGGACGCGCTGTTATGTTTCACGCTGCTTATAATAAAGAATAAGCCTGTAATTTATTAGGCAGATGTAAAATACCTTAAAGTAAAGGCACCTAGTGTTGGTTCCATCAGTAGAAGTTAGAATTTTTCCAGATTTATTATAATGAATTAGCATCTCTTCGTTAGCTAAATGTACAAACTGGAGTGTTGTAAACTGGGCAGCCCTGCCTCCGAACTTGTTACCAGAAAGCTGACCTCATGAGGCCTGATTCTGTAACTCATTGAGCAGTTTTGCGTAGCATCTTGAAATCATGATCAAGCTGTTCTCTTTTACATGTTACGCCCACGCTCCGGGGCATAACGGATGCTGGCAGACGAGCCCAAACACGCTCGTGCCTGACGAACGCCACCTCTCAGATCACAGTACGGTGTCTGGTTTGGTTACATTTCACTACCTACTCTAGTGTTTTGTTGCATCACCATTATGAAAGAGTCATTTTAAAAGGAACTGCTGATGTTAATTCTAATGCAAAGTGAAGTTGAGGACAGGCTGTTTACATGGTGCAGACAAAAAGACTGGTGTTAGTAGAAGGACTGATTTTATCAACTTTACTCTCAGCTGGAACACCAAATGAGCAAAATGATTGTAACCCTTCGGAGGAGAAGGATTCACAGCTTATTACCCTTGTGCTCACCTTGTTATCTGATCGCTTGGTGAGGACGGGGGTTGGGAGGAAAAGCACATCATTTCTGAAGAAAGAGTGACACTTTTTATTCAGATTAGATGCTGAGTATTTTTAACCATGCAAATTCTAGTGGATAACACATGGTTTGTTTGGGGCTTTGACAGTTAGTTTGAATATGTAAATATCAGACAGGAACACAGGAAAGAATGAGGCAAGGGAAGTCTCTCAGAGAAAGGTCTGCTTAGTTTGATGCTTCTTGGTTTGCAGCAGTTTAGATGAAAGGTTTCAGACCTTTTTGATAACATTTACAAGTATTTTGTTGAATTATTTTTTGCCACTTTTTGCCAACAAAAGCCTGGAAGGATGGTGAGATGCCCTGAGACACGTATCAAACTTGTTCGTTTTTAAATACGATCAGTCACTCCCGAGTTTCACATGCAGGCGGAACGTGAACGTCTTCTACCCGTTTCCTGAATTAGCCACTGAAAGAAAATAGCCGGGGAAACGATCGGGTCTGACAAAGTCACGCAGAAATACGGTACGTCACCCTGTAAGTTTGGATTCATGGGCTCACTCATCTTGGCTTGCGATGGGGAAGGCTGTTGTTGGTTTAGCATTCATGAGAGCAGAGAACATCTGCTCTCATGTTCTGCACAGGTTGTGCAGAACATGAGAGCTTTCTCAGTCCTAGCACCGTTACTCTGGAACCAGTTGCCACCCTCAGTTAGGCTGTCCCCATCTCTGCCAGTCTTTAAGAGTCGCCTAAAACACACCTCCTCCGCTTGGCGTTTCCAGAACATGTTTGATTTTGGCCCTCTTTTACGTTGAATTAATTTCACAGTTTTCATTGGTTCACTCAATCCATTGTTTTACACATTTGTCCTGTACCAGATTGTTTCACCTATTTTGTAATTTGAATTGTTTTTATTTTTGATTTATTCAATATATTTACCTTCAACTGAACCATGTTCAGCGCTTTGGGCTTCCTGACAGGGTTGCGGAAGGCGCTTTATAAATAAAGCTCTGATTGATTGATTGATTGATTGATTGATTGATTGATTGATTGATTGATTGATTGATTGACTATAGAAGCTAACCATTAGCCAATCATAGAATGATGAGTAAGACTCCAAATTCTGCCATTTTCCATTTTCCACTCTCCACCGATCCGACTAATTTCTACTTCCTGAGACAGGAGCTCCAGAGCTTTTCTGTCACTGAAAACGACTTGCAAGGCATTCATTCAAATTAGAGGTCACAGCAGGTTTATTGTAATAAGATGTGTCGTCTTTAACAAAATCATTGCATTACATAGCATAGACCAGGTTTAGATTTTACTGCCTTTACAATGAAGAGAACATTAAAACAAGACTTTATGGTTTTATTCGCAAACATTTTAAGGAAACCCAACTCTTAAGATAAATTTATAAGCCACATCTGCCAAAGGACTTTGTGTGTAACTACCTCCTCACAAACAAACCGTCTGGAACATAAGGCCACAGAAATGCCAGTGTGGGCTGGAATCGGTCAGTTTGTGCTGCTTGGGAGTTCCTCCACAAGGAGAAGGTGTGTTTCAACTAAGGTGGCCAATGAGCCCCCCCCCCCCCACACACACACACACAGGCATGGCAGGTTAATAAGAGGAATGCTTTCTGGTCCCCGAATCCCCAAACTGCACTCCCAGTTCCTGATACTGAACAGGCTTTTTGAGCTTGTTAGAAAGTGACACAATCTCTTTTTAGCACACTTGTGTTAGTATCCTTGATTCCGTTAGAAATGGTTACTATTAGCTTGCAAGCAAAAAAAAAGTACCTAAACAAATGTTCATTTGGGCTCAGGTACTTCACAGTTTCTGTTTTAGTTTAGCTGTAATGCAGGTTTTATTGATCCAACATGTTAAAATGAGCTCTGATTGCAGAGCCCTAAAGAAGCAGAGCTGCTCTCCGTTTCCTGATGTCTGAAGACAGACTTTTCATTAGATTTTCCAAATTTAAATGCATTCAAATGCTGACCAACACATAGAAGACAGGAAGTCTTGATGCACTTATTGGAAGCCCTAGAAGATCCGCTGTTACCTCCTGAACAAAGGCAGCAGAGGCTGAATGGGAGTTACAGCAGGATGTGTGATCTTGTGTGTGATATTTCCAAACGTAAACAGTAAATAGTGTGACTGAAAATCCTTTTTTGTGGTAGACTGGGCGTTTCCACCTCTTGACAGACTTTGGAAGGGTTTTATGTGTGTTTAGATACCTGATGGATGCTGACTAGGTAGAATCGGTTTCACAGAGAGGTTATGCACACTCCCCTCGTAATGCCGTTCCCCCTCGCCCAGTTCATCCCCTTTGTGTTCTTAGTCTAAAATCAGTGTAATTTTATAGGTGACCTGCTGCTCCTGAGATTAAGTTATGTATCACTCTCTTAATCCCTGCTGACAAGTGTGTCCTAGTGGTGGAGCCAACTTCTGTAGCATGTCATGGACGAACAGATGGTATAAATCATTCTCTTAAACTCTGCCTTAAGTATTAATCATTCTCAGTGCTGTCACTGTCACACTGCTCGGTGGGCCGCGGGCATGCAAAGTGTGATTAATGGTGGTGGAGATTTAAGGAGCAACTTTGGAACTCCCCGCCCCTTTTACCTAACAGCTCACATCGGCTGCATCTGGATTGGCTGCTTGGGTACCTGCCCTTGTGCAGCAGTGACCTTGTTGTAAATAAATTCGATAAGCCATTCTTTGTTGGTGGAAAAAGCTGAGCTGTCTCATCTGCAATGTGTGACAGAAAACCTTACTACCTTTCTGTAATAATTTTATCCATGACTAACTCATTCACTGCCAGCCATTTCCTGATCGCCAACTGCCTTCGCTGCCAGCGTTTCTCACCGTTTTTACTGCTTTTTAAGAGTCACAGAACATTGCGCGCTAGGATTATGTCGACGCCAAAACAACCAAAACAAAGAGGAGACTCACCTCTTACATCAGGAAGAATCCGTGTGTTTCGAGTGTTATCCGTTCTTTCATAATCCGTTGTCGAATTGTGATCGGCAGACGCTTTTCCGGTTCGCGCATCACTTTTTTTTACAGGAACGGCCCAAAACGATCTCCTAACACATGGATGGTCTGCTTCCTGATCACGTGACATGTGACGTATGCGGATGAAGATCGGCTTCAGGGCTGAGATGTTTGTTCTCTCAGCGTGGGGGCTCGTTCCGATGCTCAAACAGTAAAAAAATGCAAATGACGACTTTAGTCGTCAATGGCAGTGGATGAGTTAATGTTATTTGTAGATTTGTTTCTGTGCAACGGTACACTAAACAAGGTATTTAAAACCTAAACGCAAGCAAAACCACTCTAAGTCATGGCCCAGTAGACGCTTACGTTGGTATAACACAGTAGTTTTGTGTCCTTTACCGTATAATTACTCTTTCTTTGACAAATTCAGACATTTATGTGTCACAGCTTTTAGGCAGGGCATGCAGACGCCTAACAATGACACCTTGTGAGTGTGAGGACGAATAAAAAAAGGTAGGTCTAACTTTAAACTGATATTCATGCTCTGTGGGCAGAATGCTGGATTTCTCCTTCATGGGATGAGAGCTTAAGTTTTCTAGCAATCAGGAGCCATGTTTAGTGCAGACAGGATCTTTTCCATCAGCCTGTGAACACTGGCCTCAGAGTGAAGCACAGTAGTGACAGCATTGCGCACAACTTTGAAAGTATTTGCGACTGACAGAAAGAATTACCATGTTAAATACATCTAATTATTGACAAAAACCTGGGCAGAAATGAGTATTTTTTTATTTTTCATTTTTTTTGTTGAAAATTAGGATTCTGCACCTCCATCCAATTCACAAAACCCTTGCAAAGGGACATTTGCGCCTTATTTCACAATACCAACCAGTATTGGGGAAACCCATCCATGTTTAAATAAACGTGAGTACAAAACACATATGACTTCCAGAGAGCTGCACTGTTGGCAACACACATTTAGAGTGAAATATTAACCATCTCCTAAGATCTGGTGGCATTTGCCTCAGATTAAGGAACAGAGGAAGAGAAACATTCTGATAAACCTCTGTCTCCACTAAAAGAGGGCAGGCATGTCAGGAAACAATTCTAGGTCATTGTCTTCTAGTGATGCCTTTTGCCTGTAAGTAATTTTTCTAAATTGTGGTAATATCTGATTGTTTTATATTCCAAATGCAAAATATTTTAGAAAATTAGATGCAACAGAGCTTCACATCCAGAACCCAAAGTAAAACCCTTGTATGACCAGGACCTTCAGCTCAGCTTTATATGAGACTTGTCCATGAGAAATGTCACCAAATTTGCATCTGTTTAGGACTCCCGCAAATACTTGTGCACACATTGTAATTGACATCTGTGTGTAAGCAGATGTCTAACGCTATTGGCTATTGCTGAGCTATAGGATAGGGGACAAGCTTAACAAGAAAAAGAAGTATTGTCTACATTATATCACATACAGGGTATGACTATCGCTTTTACGACTTTCTAAAGAATTCTACATAATTCCTGAAAGGGGCAAATTTTTGGATTTTTGTGTAAAAACATTTGACTCCTTAGTGCCATGCAGTTCAAAGTAGGTATTACAGCTACAGTAGCCCACATGCATCAAAAAGGCAATGTGTCATTGTGGCAGGGCTTGCACGGCTGCGGGGGAGAAGGAGACACTGTAGCACTGAAAGCTACTTTGGGGTCACACACACACAGAAAACACCACTTGCCAGCTTTCAACTGTCTGGGTGTTTTCTTTGCTGTTCTGCTCCTTCCTGCAGTCGGCGTCTTTCTCAGGGAATCGAAAGCCTTCTGTTCGTGTCTTGTCAGTATGTAAAGAACAGACCTCATTGGTCATTTGTAGCAGCTGTGTCTTCTAACACCACAGCTGCCGCTTGTACCGTGTCTAACACGGAGACTGCCACAGTTAACTTCCAGCTTTCAATCTAGCAATCACGTGTAGTTAGAGCATGAAAAGCAACCCAAGAGGAAGAAGCAGAATTTGCCCAAACCAGCAAGGCTGTCACGGAGAGAACCAGCACTGCCCCCTGCACAACGTTTAGAGGGAGAAGGAGCACTTTCATGTCAAAGCGCAAACGCAGAGCATTATATGTCCCTAAACAGTTACGATGATTCAAGATGGCACATGACTATGGAGCGTTGACAACAGTTTTTTTATGTATTAAAAAAATGTGACAAGTAAAGAGGCTTATGCAAAGCAACATTTAAGGGATCTGAGCAGAGGCCTCAATCACGTACACTGTAAAGAGGTGTTGGTATGACTAGTTCCACCAGAATCTTTACCTCAATGAAAATGGATAAATCCCTGATGCACTAAACTTATGGAGACGTACCTCAAGGCGTTTGTATCTGCAATTACTGAAAAAAAAAGGTTCTCAAAACCGTACTCTGGGTTTTTCTCAAGGTCAAGGCGTCTGGCCTTGCAAGGCGATGTCTTGCAAGGCCAGACGTTTTGCTTACGTGGAGACTGTCATTCCTTGGTCAAAGAAAAAGGTAAATGAAACAGACTTATATAATGTAAACGCGGCGGTCACGTAACAAATGAGGTAACGTTATATTTTATACGTGAAAAATTCTATATAAATTTATAATGAGCCTTTTACTCTTTTAATTGTGGATATATTGGTTAAATTCAATATGTGAGCAACCAGCTAGCCACAGAAGCTGCAACATCCAAGCAACTAACCAACCATAGACACCTGCCTAGGATATAAAAAAAACCATTTCAGATATCAGCCCGATAGCTACAATTAGTTGGCTTACATTTAAACTGGAAATTTGCCCCCAAAGTAGCAGCCAGCTCCTGATCCGCCATCCTTTAAAAAATACTGCACATTTCTCTAGGACATTTTTTACCAAGGCCAGGCTACAAGGCACCTCCTGTGTGTCCTTGCTCAGCTAGCTAAATGGCTAACAAATGGGGAACAGACGCCTGGGTAGAACATGAACATTGGAACGTGCCTTGGCGGCTCCTGATGACGTATCTCCCAGGCAACTGGGGCGGGACTAAGACATCAAGGCAAGGTTCCTTGGCATTGAGAAACACCCTCTATCCTTTCGTGTGTCTGCTACAGAGAAAAAGCTCCAAAGAAATGATAAGTTTTATTGCTTAAACATTAGAACTCACCAAAGCAGTTTTTCATGAGTCCTTTAACTTTACCGGATTCTGCTTAGATCACTCTTGTGATTAATCACAAAAACCCAAACTTGATGGAGAGTACGTTCCCACCACACAAAGGCACCGTTTATAAAAGCAGGAAGCTGGCTTGAATGAATGCACCAAGACAACTGTTTTATCTTCATGAGACATCTCTAAAATATTAGCATAGTGCTGGAAATAACCTCATAGTGACGAGACTGATTGTCTACAGCTGTGTCCATTAAACTTTCCTAAAAGTCACAAGACTTAACAGAAACAATAAATCAGTGCCTTTTTGAGGTCCAATCCCCTCACCGAGGCCTATTTCTTCTTCTGTTTGTGTTTTCTGAGTCGTCTTCCCAGTTATGTGCAGTGGCAGCATTGGCTGCAGGACTAACACTCTCCTCTCTTGCTCTCCGCACTCTTTAGCCACCCTTGCCCCATGATGCCTCAGCTCCAGCTCTCACTGCAAGTGCCTTTAGTCTGACGTTGATATAAAGTGAAAGACCACTGACATCCCTATTCGCCCCCCTTTCTGCATCTGGTCTCCAATCTAACTGCCTTTGCATTCCATTTGTTTAGCTTCGGGCTGCGAGTTTTAAACTCCCTTCACCCTTTCGTCTCTCCATTCCCTCCCTCAGCCCCACTCCTGCTGCTGCTGCTGCTTCTGGGACACTGGACTCTAAGCTGTAGCTGATGTGGTTTGGCGAGCCATACAAATTGAGATATAATGCATAATTATGCTGTCGGAGGGCATCACGATGGAAATATCCTGGTCCCTGGATGCTGTGATAGAATCCCGTTCTCTTTGTGTGGTGCTGAAACAATAGTGGCCTTACAACTTCTGTTGTGGCAGCTCCAAGTAATCAGTTGTTGCTTGTTTTTAAGCAAACAGAGGAGTTGTATTCTGCAAAAGGCTCATCATACAGACAACAAGCGCTTTTAAATAAGCTGTATAATTAGTGACGTGCTGTCAGGTTACTCTACAGGTCCTTCTCAAAAAATTAGCGTATGAAGTTAATTATTTTCTGTAATGTACTGATAAACATTAGACTTTCATATATATTAGATTCATTACACACATCTGAAGTAGTTCAAGCCTTTTATTGTTTCTAATATTGATGATTTTGGCGTACAGCTCATGAAAACCCAAAATTCCTATCTCAAAAAATTTGCATATTTCATCCGACCAATAAAAGAAAAGTGTTTTTAATACAAAAAGAAGTCAACCATCAAATAATTATGTTCAGTTATGCACTCAATACTTGGTCGAGAGTCCTTTTGCAGAAATGACTGCTTCAATGCGGCGTGGCATGGAGGCAATCAGCCTGTGGCACTGCTGAGGTGTTATGGAGGCCCAGGATGCTTCGATAGCAGCCTTAAGCTCATCCAGTGTGTTGGGTCTTGCGTCTCTTAACTTTCTCTTCACAATATCCCACAGATTCTCTACGGGGTTCAGGTCAGGAGAGTTGGCAGGCCAATTGAGCACAGTAATACCGTGGTCAGTAAACCATTTAGCAGTGGTTTTGGCACTGTGAGCAGATGCCAGGTCATGCTGAAAAATGAAATCTTCATCTCCATAAAGCTTTTCAGCACATGGAAGCATGAAGTGCTCCAAAATCTCCTGATAGCTAGCTGCATTGACCCTGCCCTTGATAAAACACAGTGGACCAACACCAGCAGCTGACATGGCACCCCAGGCCATCACTGACTGTGGGTACTTGACATTTTGGCATTTCCCTCTGCCCAGTCTTTCTCCAGACTCTGACACCTTGATTTCTGAATGACACGGAAAATTTGCCTTCATCCGAAAAAAGTACTTTGGACCAGGGCCGGCTTTGTCGACAGGCGACACAGGCGGCCGCCTGGGGCGCCATCTGATGGATAGGGCGCAAAAAAAAAAAAAAAAAAAAAAAGTTTATTAAATTCATGTTTGTAATATGAAATGCACCCTCTACATACTCAAAATTCCCCTTTGAAATGACATGAAATTAAAACATCAACATTTAAATTCTAATGATCTGGCTGCATTTCGAGCTCCCGCTTGATCCACCGCTCCGATGCATTTGACCGTTAAGGGTGCCATAGCCACGTGTGTGGGTGGCACTGTAGAAGGACATCCTGTTGTCGCGTTTAAACGTTTGATATTTTACGAGGAAAAGAACGCCTAAGCCATCGGGATCAGCATTCTGAAAGCGAAGGAAGGAAGAAGAATAAAAACGGGCCCAAAGCAGAGGTATGTAGACTTTATAAGTTTTGCAAAGGAACTTTTTGCGTTAGTATTGTAGCTAACTGCCTCTCCTGCCACGCACGGTCCACGGACGGACCCTCGCTAGCTGTTTACACACACAACACAGTATCTGTAACTTTAACCCATTCATTTTACTTTTGAATCGTCGTGTCCAGATGCAGTGAGACAATGTTGAGTCTCACTGTGATGATGAAGAATGTAAGATTTTTTACTGGTTTTTGGAGCTTGATTGCAGCCTTTTATGAACGTTCTTTCAAGTTTTAAGTACGCATACAATATGAATTTAATATTTGTATATCAGAAGAACGTTAGGTGTGGGTGTAGCAAATTTTCAACTTTGTCCGACACATCGGGCGGGCGGCACCGCCGCGGCCGTGGCGGGGACTCCCCCGCTGCCGCCGGGCCCGGCGGGGAGTGAGAACTGCCTAAACACAGCATGACATCTTATGCCGTCTCTTTCTTGTTTACGCTGCAGCGTCTTCTATCCAGGCATCACGCAGCAGCAGCACATTTACTGAGCTACAGTCTCAGCATCTAGAACCAGGTGAGTAAGTTACTGTAATCAGCAGTAGAAACGGGCTTTTTCAAATTAAACGGCTTATCACATATATCGATATGCAAAATTAATTTATTTAAATCCACACCAGACACGTGTTTTTGGCACAATCAGTGCAGCATTGATTTAGCATTGAGAATATTAAATAATCTCAACATACACGTCTGAAATTGTCTCCTTAAGATGTTATTGTCAATTAGGCTGTAAATTTGTAAAAAAGGATGGACGTTAGTTTTTGTGACATAGTGAGTCATCTTCAAGGTATAAAGGTTTATGCCCTGAAGAAGGTGGTACCAAAACGCGTCGGTGTTTCCTTGTTTAATAAATGAAAACCTCAGAGTGCCTCAGATCACCGGTTCTTCTTCCTCATATTCTACGATTTATTTGATGCTGAAGAGCACCTGAGAGTGAGACATAAGTTTTTTCAAATATTCCCCACATCCACCTGTTTTTGATAATTTTATTCATGTTTTCATAGAACAGATTAAAAAAGATAATAAAATAAAAAGTCCAGTAATATTAAAAATAGTGAAAAGCATCACTGCACATGGCTGAGGAATACTGAATGTGAAAGTGGCACTGTTCTTAATTCATGCATCAGAGGGTTAAGTTGCTTTGTGTGTGTGTGTGTGTGCGTGTGTGTGTGTGCGTGTGTGTGTGTGTGTGTGTGTGTGTGTGCGTGTGCGTGTGTGTGTTTATTTTCTCACAGAAGAAGAACCCAACACCACACCAGCAGACTCAGTGCTCCAATCCAACAGCCTGAAGAGACACCATCATCAGCTTCAACAGATGTGTGTGAACATGTATGAGCTGCTGGCCCCATGGATCCTGCTGACTGGCCACAGCAGTTGAACAAAATGGAAAGTAGAACTTTCTTTATGATGACACTGATATTTGAGTTTTGCTTTTGATTGCACAGTTTAATGCTGCTTTTGATTTTGCACCCCCCCCAATGCACAACATTTTGAGTTGTTGGTTATTGTAATATTCTCAGGTTACTTATCTTTCAAGCTTACATTTATTCTTCAGGCTGTTGACTTTAAAGAGTTGCTGTGTGAATATTTAAAATATAAAATTAGTAACTAAGGAATAACTGTGGAGTTGCTTTTTCCAATGTGTGGACTTGGGTTTGGGTGAGAGGCGGGGGGGGGGGCAAATGGGCACTCTTGCCTTGGGCACCAAATTACCCAGAGCCGGCCCTGCACTGAGCAACAGTCCAGTGCTGCTTCTCTGTAGCCCAGGTCAGGCGCTTCTGCCTCTGTTTCTGGTTCAAAGGTGGCTTGACCTGGGGAATGCGGCACCTGTAGCCCATTTCCTGCACACGCCTGTACACGGTGGCTCTGGATGTTTCTACTCCAGACTCAGTCCACTGCTTCCGCAGGTCCTCCACGGTCTGGAATCGGTCCTGCTCCACAATCTTCCTCACGGTCCGCTCACCTCTTCTCATTGTGCAGCGTTTTCTGCCACACTTTTTCCTTCCCACAGACTTCCCACTGAGGTGCCTTGACACAGCACTCTGGGAACAGCCGATTCGTTCAGAAATTTCTTTCTGTGTCTTACCCTCTTGCTTGAGGGTGTCAATGATGGCCTTCTGGACAGCAGTCAGGTCGGCAGTCTTACCCATGATTGTGGTTATGAGTAATGAACCAGGCTGGGAGTATTTAAAAGCCTCAGGAATCTTTTGCAGGTGTTTAGAGTTAATTAGTTGATTCAGATGATTAGGTTAATAGCTCGTTTAGAGAACCTTTTCATGATATGCTAATTTTTTGAGATAGGAATTTTGGGTTTTCATGAGCTGTATGCCAAAATCGTCAATATTAGAAACAATAAAAGGCTTGAACTACTTCAGTTGTGTGTAATGAATCTAATATATATGAAAGTCTAATGTTTATCAGTACATTACAGACAATAATAAACTTTATCACAATATGCTAATTTTTTGAGAAGGGCCTGTAAATGTTCAGACATCTAAAACGTTGTCAGGTTCCTCTAGAGCTACGAATTAGTCAGGATGCAAATATATAAATGTGGTGTTGCATGGTGTAATTTAGTTTTTATGATAATACTTGGACGGCCATTGGACTTTTATCGCAGTTTTCCAAATTAAGGGTTAGCCTAACCTCAAAATGTTGTAATAAAAAAAATCATTAATTTAGTGGATGGAAAAAAATCTAAAAAGTATTTCAGATAAACCCACTGAATGAGTCTGACATTTTTAAGTTACATATCCCACCAAACACCTTCATTCTGTGTGGATTTGTTGATTTTTTAAAGTTTCCAAATGTAACAAAAGCAGCCCAATTTCAGCATATTGAGTTTTTATAATTCACAGAAGAACGGCTCTTTTTGAACAGCTTCCCCGAACATAAGCTACACAGACTCATGCTGGGAAAATATGAAGTGCACCAGCGGGGGTCTCTAACCATCGCGCGCTGGACATTAGAGAAGCAAAGCCTCATAAAAAGCAGCTCAGGATCCCCCCCCCACCCCCACACCCCCACACACACACAGTCTAATACCAGGTGTCCCCTGGTATTTTCACCCTTAATCTGCTCAGTTTGAAGTCTCCTGACTACTTGATCCCTGATTAAGACCCTTAACTCATTTTACCTTGACTGAGTAATGAGGCTATAAAAGTTCCAGTGTGAGGATTGGTATGAAAATAGCTCCTTGGATGCCGCTGCTTCCTTGTTAAGTCTAAAAAATACGGCCATTCTTTGCATGAAAGCTTCTAATTGTACAGCCTGATTCAAAGAGTCATCACTATACTTGGAGGCAAATTAAAGCATGAGGCACCTGAGGATTACACAGCGACTGTTTCTGTACTCTTAAGAAGTCCGTTCCCCTTTTAAGACCTTTTCTTTAGACACGTTGGCTTGTCATGTGGGATATTATTACTCAAAGGAGTGGTAATTTTTCAAAGTCTGAAAGAAAACCCTAAAGTAGACACCTCTTCAAAAGGATTGGATTATTTTCTGACCTTTTCTAAAATCACACTGGTGTTTGAAAGCAGCTAACCCCCTAATGTGACGCCATGAAAATGTAACAGCGGTGCGTTTAGGTCCCATAGAAAATGATTCTTCTTTTACACAGAAGTGTTGGCAATGGGAGTTCTAAAGCCCCACACTTTGGGTTGAAAGTGCCTTTGCTCCTCCAGCTACCGATGCACTAATATGCCGTTGAGACATGTAATTTCGTCACTAGATGAAGACGAGAAACAACATTTATTCTTTGGTGAAAAAAGCCAGAGAGTGTTCGGTTTAATTGAATTTAGAAGATAAAAAGCAAGCCAGCTCTTTGAGTTGGCATTGCCGTCCATGCCGTTTGTAGAAATTATATTCTGATTTGTTTTGTTGTTGACCAAAGAGAATTGGGTCATCTTAGATGAATATTAGCAGTGAGTATAAAACAGAACCACACATGCATGTGCAAGTAACAATGGCTCTAAGAGGCAAAGCTAAGGAACCTTCTGTAGAAGATGAAACGTCTTTATCTCAGCGTGGAGTCAAACTGCCATACATCTGCACGCCCCCCCCACGCCCCTCGTCCTCTCTCGGCTCAGTTCTCAGCTCACAGCCATCTGTGGCTGCAGCCCTTTAGTTTCCTCTGCATGGGTCCCACAACTGTGGCTGCAAATGTGAAAAGGAGATGGAAGTAGCCTGTGGGGTCTTCTACCAGCGACTGTGACCATCTGGGGCAGAGTTGTAATTTTGATGCAGCAGGGTGCAGATAACTGAAGCCTCTACGTGCTTCTGTGTTGGCTCTGTTATTACAGACTCTGACCCTGAACATAACCACAGATGACGGGAGGATTTCACAAGGAAGTGGAAATGTCTGGTGCTCCACTACCAGTCATGGAGCTCATTTGCACAATTATAGATATTTTCTGTTTTTTAGACCTGATCTCGCTTGCAAAATAGAGATATTTCTCTTTATATAAATGTGTGAAGGAAAGGCAAGTGAAGTCCTTCCTTTTTAAACGGTCCGGTCTCCGTTGACGTTCCCCCGCATGGCTCTTGTTCTTATCTTGGCCAGCGGCCACATAGGACATATCTGCCCCTTTCCTGCAGATTTCTTCCAATGTTTCTGTTTTTTTTCCAGCTGCACAGTGACAGAATCATTTAGAGAGGTGGAGTGTAAAGGGACCAACGCCTCCAAGACCCAGCAGGTCCATTATTTGTGTCCTCAAGAATGTTTTTAAGTAGACTTTGATGTTGTGTGGAAGGTTAAACAAATGTGGCTCAGTCTAGACGCTTCCATTAACAGCTACGGCTGCTGGAACAACATTTCACTCCCTCCTGCCCCGTGTATGTTTATGTTGTGTCAGAGTAAAATAACAGATGTGGCAGGGTTATCACATCAGTCCATCTCCTGTTTTTGTGCCACAGCTGCTGCTGGCAGTCACACATCATCTGGGATACTTTATATCCTTTCAAGTTCTTTTTTCTGGGGAAAAAGGTTAGCTGCAACTAATGTTTAACCTGTTAAGAGATGTCTGAATGACCTCGGTTTGTAAAAACGGTAAATTATTCTGACAGGATTGACACGCTAACCACTAGTCTATTTGGGGTGATGCTAGGACTATGCATTTGGGTAGGTTCTTTGTTTTAATTACATTTTTTTCTAGAAATAGTCACAAAAATCCAGGTTAATCAAGAAAATGGAAAACAAACATTTGTCAAACTGAGAAACAGTATTTTGGCTGCTGTTTGTGTGTGAAGTGATGGATAGGCTGGTTATTATGAGAGCTAAATGTCCAGTGAAAGAAAAAGTAAAACTAGTCAACACAAAAAACTTGAGACAGGACACAAATATAGCATAAAACATGTTTATTAATAAAATAGAAATACAGTTTGATTTTTAAAGGGATACTTTGCAACTTTTTCACATTTTAAACCATTTTCTCAAGGCAGTATGTGCTAAAATGACCTTTTACAGGGTCAATAAAAGGCCACCCAGCCCTTATTGCCCTCTGTGACCAGAATATTCCACTTGCAACTTCAGACTGGCGGCCGCTCTGTTGAGACTTAGATAAAATTGAGCGGACATACCTGGTGCTGCAGTCTGGTTCCAGCACATTTTCTGTATGTTTTGGATCATGAACACAGCTGATTTGTTTCATTTAGTGACAAATCACTGCTGTAGACACTAACGAAGGCTGGGGAGACATTTCTGCTGTCAGATTAAGGTGTTAAAAAGACAAACGCACAGCGAGGAGAGAAATTTTAGTTTTGGATCTACAAACGGACACTAGAGGGTGCTAAAAGCAAGCAGAAACTGCCTAGTCCCCCTTTTCCTTCCTCTTATATGAAAGATTAATGCAAGTTATTGTAATTTATATGAAGACAGTCTAGAATACTTTTGATAACATTTGGATTTTTAAGCCCAACTCTTGCTTGCTAGATTTTCAACCTGAAATTTTCTGTTGTGGATTTTATCAATATGTTTATCAATAATCCATTTCCTATAGTGACGAGAGAAGGAGGCAACGAGCAGACAAGTCATGCAGTTATAACTGTGGCATAATGCACGAGGCAACAGCCCGAACATCCGGTTACAGAGTTTCTTTATACCAAGAGATATGAGAGAGAGAGAGAGAGAGAGAGAGAGAGAGAGAGAGAGGATTGTGTCTGTGTGTGTGGGAAGTGAAGAATATGTGTGTGTGTGTGTGTGTTTCTTGTGTGGGTGTGTCTGAATGAGTGAGCATGCAAAGAGGCATGGTGCAATACATTTACATTCAGGTGATTGAGTTTGTAATCACGAATTAATAAACATAAATTTTTCCGTAACAATTTCATTAAAAAAAATGGAACAAATACATACAATTCCTTTTAATTTTCTTTATCAATTTCCCAGACACATTCATACACTTTTTAGGTGAAAATAAGTCGTTTCAGTGTTGAACCAAACAACTGCGATTGCTATTTTCATAGTTTTTTCTTAATGGAGCAGCCCTAGGTTAGAATCAAGGCTGCTTTCTGTAGGTTATCATCCACGTTGTAATAAACAGCTATCTCCGTACAAATGTTATGCTATTTCCCCAAACTGAAACTGTTGGTATTTGTTTATAACATTCCCACAGAAATCCCCTCAGAACAGCTGAACTGTCCCTTTAAGACCATTCCGGGGTGTTTTTACAGGTAGCGGCGTTTATCCGTGGTTCGTAGGAACGAACACCGATTTACTGCAGCATTGTGTTTCCTCTAAACCTTCGTGCACACGAGGAACTCATCAGAGCTCACAAAGGGCACAATGATTGAAGCAGCTCAGCTTGTTTCTGTCTCGGCCTGATTCTGAGCCCTTAGAAAAGAAAAACGAAGAGAGAGGACAGTTGATCGGCGTCCCCAAAAAGCCCCGATCTGCCTCTGTTTCTGTGACTCGGTGGAAAATTCACTTTGGGGTGTGCAGTCACTCTGAAGATGCAGAGCTGCTTCCTGGGGTGAGCTTGAGCTCACTCTTTTAACTCTCACCTCCCTCACAATGGGCCAATAGTTTAATTAGCTTTCTAACCGCGAGTCTTGGCAGCCTTCCGTCTCTCTGTTCCCCCCAGGCGTCTCACCTCAAAAACTGCCCCCTACTGCTTGGCTGAAGTCCAACAGACAGGACTTTTCTCTCTTTAGCTGTTGCCTTCTCTGTGACCGTAGATCACTTTTTATTTTGGGCAGATAAATATAGCATATGTTAGCTTTAGTAGAGTCTCTGTCTGTTAAGCATTTTCTTTATCTCAGGCATAAATCGTTGTGTTTTATATATTTTTATGGCACATATGATCCCAAACTGCGGGGTCGGAATAGAGCGTTTGACTCCGGCACCCATCACCCACCCAGCTCTTCGCACCCGGTTTTTCTGCACTCCTTTCTCCCGTCACACGGTGTCGACAGCAGGCGCTCTGTCAGGATGCCACTGATTGGGCCCTGAGAGAATAAGGGAAACACTCGTTCTTTACTGTGTTTAAAAATACACACTGTGACATTAAAACAACCCCAACATCAGATAAATGTGGTTGTTTCTCACAGTGTGGATCTGGAACACTGGAGTAAAGAAAAAAGAAAACGGGTATTGATGTGGAATGGAAGACAACCGAAGCTCCAGATTTGACATGTTCTGTGTTTTATTTTCCTATCGATCCACTCAGAAAACAGTTTTTGGTGCTTTGTGTGAAAATGTGTAAATATCGTAAATAACAATTTTAAACTGTTGTGGAAAACTCTTTCATCAGTTTGGAGAAATGAATTAAGTTCTGACCAGACTGACATGCTAATGGCTAGTCTAAATGCAAAGCTAAGCGGATGAAGTGATTATTATAGACTTTAATTTCCAATATCAAACTTTTCATGTAGGTTATGCAAATACTCTTGTACAAGTCTTTAAACTGTCATTGAGTTCCCAGTAAGAAAAGACCCAGGGTGATCTAAGTGTGCTGCAGCAGAAATGTCCTAAGCTTGTGTTTCTAAATATCAAAGCATTCACTTAAAAGACCAGGTTCACTGAGAACTAGGGATGGGTACCGAATTCGGTACTTTTTAAGGTACCGACCGAATTCCATAGTACCGACCGAGCACCGATTCACGTCCTTTGAAACAGTGCCTCGTTTCGGTACCCGTCCTTCATAACGAGAACTTGCCAAGACAGCTGCGCATGCGCAAGAGCGTTATGTCGTCGCTCGCTGCGACCCAGTTGTAAACAGAGCAGCATGGTAGAAAGAACGCACGCTAAAGCTTGGGTCCACTTCACTAAATGTGATGGGTAACTGGGTGATGATGAAACCAGCGACAGACAACGATCTAAGTGAGACATTCCCATCTTAATCTGCTCCGGTAGGTAAATAAAATGTTTACGATAACGTTAGCTTGATATGTTAGCTTCCGTTTCGCTAATGGTGCGTTCGCTTTCTCCTCGGAAGTCCGAATTTCCGACTAGAAGAACATGAACGTGTTCTAAAGTTTGGCTTCACTTTACTAAATGCGACGGGTGATTGGGTGAAGATGAAACCAGCAACAACAATCTAAGTGTGAGGCATCATCGTTTTAATCTGCTCCAGCAGCTAAATAAACTGTTAAGATAACGTTAGCTTGATATGTTAGCTTCCATTGCCACCGTTGTTATCAGCTAATGGTGCGTTCGCTTTCTCCTCAGAAATTCTAACTTCCCAGTAGGAAAAATCAAATGAAAAAAGACGGCAAAAGGAATGAAGATACACAGTAAATTTAGTTCACAGTAAAGATGTTTGCTTCAGTTTAATTATCAGCTTATAAAACTACAAGGACAATGTTAAAATACAAACAGTTGCATGGTATTTATCGTGATATTTATCAAATATTGTTCCGAGTACGACTTCCAACTTTCTGTCGGTTTTGGACACTGATGCCCTCGCTCCGCCCTTGTCGGTTTCCTGCATGGATGTAGATGGCCTTCTGCATCGGTTCAGTGTGACCTGCTCTGCTGCTCTGGACGCTGTAGCCCCTCTGAGACCGAGGCGGAAACAGACAACATCTGACCCTTGGCTGAATGATTACACCCGTAGCCTCAGGCGACAGTGTAGGGTGCTGGAACGGAGGTGGAGGAGAGACAGACTGTCATGCTCTCGGCTGCTCCTGGTTGATGCACTTTCACGCTACCAGAGAGCAGTTAGATCTGCTCGTAATAACTATTTTTCTGCTATTATTTCACAGCATCATGGAGACCAGTCCAGGCTGTACAGCACAGTTAACTCCCTGCTACTGTTAAATGAGTCTGATGGTCTAAATCCCACTGTTGCTTTATGCACAGAGCTACAGAGCTTTTTCCTCAACAAGATCCTTGGTATTAGGCTTAGCCTCCAGCCTCAAATACACACTATCCATGTGGAACCGCCGGATCCACCTGCCTTCTCAGACTTTGCTCCAGTTCAGCTTGCTGACTTGATGAAACTGATTAGCTCCATGAAGCCAGCTGGCTCTTCGGTGGACTGCCTCCCAGCTAAATTGGTACGTGACTCGGTGTCTGCGCTGAGCCCGGCACTCATGAACATTTTTAACATTAGCCTCAGCACTGGAGTGTTCCCTAAGGTTTTTAAAGATGCGGTTGTTCAGCCGATATTGAAAAAACCTGGTTTGGATCCCTCCACTTATGAGAACTTTCGCCCGATATCGAAAGTCCCGTTTCTCTCGAAGGTCCTTGAGAAAATTGTGCATGGCCAGATCTCTGCCCATATGAATAGCAACTCGTTGCTGGATGTATTTCAGTCAGCTTTTAGACCAAACCATAGCACAGAGTCTGCTTTGATTAGGGTGCTAAATGACATTCTGGTGGCATCTGACTCTGGGTCTAGGGTACTGCTGCTCCAGCTGGACCTTTCAGCGGCTTTTGATACGGTCGATCACCAAATTTTACTGAATCGGCTTGGGTCTTGGGTTGGGGTGNATATATTGAGAAAAATATATATTTAATTATAAAAGAGAATTAAAATAATAAACACTCAAAAGTATCGAAAATTGGTACCGTTAAGTACCGGTATCGATTCCTAGGTACCGGGAATTAGTACCGGATCGATTCAAATGTCAAAGGTACCCATCCCTACTGAGAACCCGGGTTAGACTTGTTATTTTTCAAATATGATTGGTCACTCTGAGTTATCATGCAGGACACCCCTGTTTCCTGCATTAGGGTTAGAGATTTAGCATCTAGGAGAAAGCAGAGCGAGTCTTGTTTAGTAGAAGCTAATCATTAGCATTAGCAACTCCATGGCACAGCAGAACTCTGCAGAACTCCTTCTGGCATGTGTTATTTGTGGAGATAGAACATCAGCGTTGCAGAGCAAACAGTCCGTGGTAGAGTCAAGTTGTTGTTGGTCAATCAGAGGAGAGATTTCCGAATATCAGGAAACAAAACTCCAGATCCTGCCGTCTTCAGCTCCTCTCTCCTGTGGCTCACTTCTAGTTCCTGAAATAGGAGCACCAGAGATCAATTATACATGAATTTATAGGGACCACTGCAAATGTGATGATAAAAGCGAGTGGACTTGGTCGTGAAGACGTCAGTGTTACCAGTTTGGAGCATTAATGGATGTAAGATTGTAAGATCTGATGGTCTACAAAACCATCTCCAAAACAAAACATAACATTCAAGTGGTAGAAGACGTTAATTAGTAGCTTTTAATAATATTTGTTCCTGGTGTCTCTCTGACCATTCCGACTTGAACCGGGTGTGAAAGCACATCCTGATATGTGATTGCTGGATGCCTGTTTCCATTTCTCACCACATCCATCCATTTGATTGACTACCTGTCTCGCTTGTGCCTCAGCAACAGCAGCAGTGTCCTGGAGATCAAACTTGTGTATGAACGCTTACACACCTTAGGCGCTCTCGCTGACACTCAGACATTCTGGGCTGGTGCCTTCTGGCCCTGGCGGCACGGAGATGGATGCAATGTAGCACGCGACGGAGCAGATAGCAGGAAGGTGGTCCCTCGCAGCCCAGATGACCGTGTGCTTATAAGAGCCGCTCAGATACAAAGAGACAATCAGATGGACGGCTGGCTGGTGGTAGCCTGGCCTGCCAGACTCGTCCTGTTTATTTCTACACAGAGAGAGAGTCTGGTAACTTACAGGCAGAGACGCACATGAGGGGCGGGACTAGGCAGCTGAAAAGTAACCAATCAGAAAAAAGACGTAAATCCCGACTGTACCGCGCAACGCTGTAGTAAAAAAAAAATCAAAAAAAAGGCGTCTGGCGACGGCGCAAACATCTTTTATTTTTTTTAGAAGAAAGGCTTTTAGCGCTTCTACTTGCGGTTTTAAAGACATTTGAGTCATTTAGAACAGAGGGAAAGAGCCGCAGCCAACTCCGCCGCTGTCTTCGTTGTTTATGAGAAACTGAGCTTCGCGGTGTGTGACGTCCACGACGCTGTAGTTTTTTTAGCTGTAGTAAAAATGGAATCTGGCGACAGCGCAAACATCTTTCTTCAGAAGAAATGCTTTTAGCGCTTCTACTTGCAGTTTTAATGACATTTGAGTCATTTAGAACAGAGGGAAAGAGCGTCAGCGAACTCCGCTTCAGCCGCCATGTTTATGACAAACTCGGCGTTGTGGTGTGTGACGTTCGCTAGTCAGCGCTGATTGGCTCGGTGACAATTCTCAGGGGGTGGGGCTATTTGAATAGGAGAGTTCCCAGACCCTTTCTCTGTGCAGAATTAAACAGAGGAGGAGTCTGGCAGACCAGGCTAGGCTGGTGGGTGCCTGGAGAGGGTGTGTGAGCAGGAGAGGGTGAGCTAGTAAACAGGTGAAACACAGCATGTGTCTTTAGTTTGCTTCTTTCATAAGTTTTATTGTTGTCCTTGTTGACATTGTTGAAGAAGGTCCTGTCCCTAGGAGGCTATCTGCATCACCGTCTTGTTTTTCTTTTATTGGAAATAGAAGCAGGACAGACCCGGGCCGGTTTCTGGTTTCATGGTCTAACTCGGTGTTGAAAAGGGATGAAAGTAATAATTCTAAAACGTGATTTAGCACCGCTGGCCGGCCGAACAAGAGACGCTGCTTTCAGCCGTTAAAATGAAAGTGGGGAGAACGGCTGAAAGATACAAATCTGCAAAACGCTTTCTGGACAGCCGCACTCGGACCAGGATTGACCACCCCGCCCGTTGCTGTTAAATTCAGTTTCCTGTTGACTCTTGTAGTACGGCAGGAATTCCACCAAGGTTTTGCACACGGTTGTGCCATCACTGTTTAATACCCCTGCTGTGGGCGTAGCATCCTTTAGTGGTGAGTTTCATATCAGCAGAATTTGACACTTGTTTTAGAAAAGAGGTGTAGACGACGCCATGTTTATGTCTCAGTTTTCATCAGATTGTGTGGAAAGAGCAGATTTAACACAAGAAACTGGACAGTGGGAACACTGCTGGACTTTTATATGAAGCTGGAATGATGATATGCCCTAAAACTAATAATGACAGGCGCTTCAACGACAGCTCCTCATCACAATATACAATATATACTTTGGTATTTTAAAATTCACCTTTAGGCGCTGAATTAATGTTTAATTCAACTCCACAGCCTGAACGCTGACTCTAGGTTCTCCAACCAACATAGCTGTCATCCCAATTAATGTGCGGTCTGGCATCACAGTTTAGAAAACAGAGGGAAAACGCACAAACGTCATAACAAAAGCAAGCAATGTATTGTGAAGGAGGAAGCAGTTACTGATAAGCCTCTGAGCCGAGCAGCACTTGTCCCTTTTCTGCACGAAAAAGCAGTCCCAGTAAAAATATGCTTCAGTACGAAATCCAAGCTACTACAACAGGGAGCGCAGAATTATTAGGCAAATGAGTATTTTGTCCACATCATCCTCTTCATGCATGTTGTCTTACTCCAAGCTGTATAGGCTGGAAAGCCTATACTACCAGTTAAGCATATCAGGTGATGTGCATCTCTGTAATGAGTAGGGGTGTGGTCTAATGACATCAACACCCTATATCAGGTGTGCATAATTATTAGGCAACTTCCTTTCCTTTGGCAAAATGGGTCAAAAGAAGGACTTGACAGGCTCAGAAAGGTCAAAAATAGTGAGATATCTTGCAGAGGGATGGAGCAGTCTTAAAATGGCAAAGCTGCTGAAGCGTGATCATCGAACAATCAAGCGTTTCATTCAAAATAGTCAACAGGGTCGCAAGAAGCGTGTGGACAAACCAAGGTGCAAAATAACTGCCCATGAACTGAGAAAAGTCAAGCGTGCAGCTGCCAAGATGCCACTTGCCACCAGTTTGGCCGTATTTCAGAGCTGCAACATCACTGGAGTGCCCAAAAGCACAAGGTGTGCAATACTCAGAGACATGGCCAAGGTAAGAAAGGCTGAAAGACGACCACCACTGAACAAGACACACAAGCTGAAACGTCAAGACTGGGCCAAGAAATATCTCTAGACTGATTTTTCTAAGGTTTTATGGACTGATGAAATGAGAGTGAGTCTTGATGGGCCAGATGGATGGGCCCGTGGCTGGATTGGTAAAGGGCAGAGAGCTCCAGTCCGACTCAGACGCCAGCAAGGTGGAGGTGGAGTACTGGTTTGGGCTGGTATCATCGAAGATGAGCTTGTGGGGCCTTTTCGGGTTGAGGATGGAGTCAAGCTCAACTCCCAGTCCTACTGCCAGTTTCTGGAAGACACCTTCTTCAAGCAGTGGTACAGGAAGAAGTCTGCATCCTTCAAGAAAAACATGATTTTCATGCAGGACAATGCTCCATCACACGCGTCCAAGTACTCCACAGCGTGGCTGGCAAGAAAGGGTATAAAAGAAGAAAAACTAATGACATGGCCTCCTTGTTCACCTGATCTGAATCCCATTGAGAACCTGTGGTCCATCATCAAATGTGAGATTTACAAGGAGGGAAAACCGTACACCTCTCTGAACAGTGTCTGGGAGGCTGTGGTTGCTGCTGCACGCAATGTTGATGGTGAACAGATCAAAACACTGACAGAATCCATGGATGGCAGGCTTTTGAGTGTCCTTGCAAAGAAAGGTGGCTATATTGGTCGCTGATTTGTTTTGTATTGTTTTTGAATGTCAGAAATGTATATTTGGGAATGTGGAGATGTTATATTGGTTTCACTGGTAAAAATAAATAATTGAAATGGGAATATATTTGTTTTTTGTTAAGTTGCCTAATAATTATGCACAGTAATATTCACCTGCGCACACAGATATCCCCCTAAAATACCTACAACTAAAAACAAACTAAAAACTACTTCCAAAAACATTCAGCTTTGATATTAATGAGTTGTTTAGGTTCATTGAGAACATGGTGGTTGTTCAATAATAAAATTATTCCTCAAAAATACAACTTGCCTAATAATTCTGCACTCCCTGTAGTGTAGTGTATCCACACTTGGCTTAGATGTGCCTGTTTCAGCACAGAGAAGCCGGCCGGAGGAGAAAGTCGCGTCAGAGGGCGGGATTTGGAATCTTGTTTGTTGATATTTGGACAGCTAGGCTGGGATTGGGTGACATCATCACAACTCTACCACTGACTCCATTTGCCCTTCAACGTTGATGTTTGAGCTCCACAATTAACACAAGCCTGGATGAGTTCTGCTCCGTGGTGGAGTCGCTAATGCTAACGATTAGCTTCTACTAGTCCAGACGTTCTCTGCTGGTTCCCGGATGCTAAACCAACCATAGCCTTCCCTGTTGTGAGTCAAGATGGGTGAGTCCATGCAACAGCTTGATGCAGGGTGGTCAGATCTATTTTCTATCGGAAGCTAAACCAGGAAATAAGAGTAGGATAAAATTTCCACGTTCAGCCCGCATGTTAAACTCAGAGTGACGGATCATTTTAAGTAAAAAGTCAAGGACCTCTTTATTGTTTCACTTCTCATCCAAATGGGTTTCTTAGTGCTGATATTTGTCGTTGTTGGTATTATATGCACAGTACAGTCAGAGTTGGGTCCTTTTAACTGTAGTAAAACCATTTTCTGATGTAATTGTAGTTGCCAATCTGATGAGGAGTTAAATGAGTACAACCCAGTTTTTATTAAAAACGCTGTCATTGAAGTTTTGTTGATTATTTATCTTTTTAGTTGGAAAAAAATCCCGTTTGGGTTTGATTTGATCTGCACCAACAGAGTTTGTGTTGTCTGGGTGAACAAGAACTTGTCCACTAAAGCGACAGCCCTCAGATGAGCAAACTCATTACCCTGGAGTTGAACTCCTGCTTCAGGAAAACATTTTAGAGGTATTTCCATCTTTGTCAATAAGTTACGGCCTTGGGAGCTTTGAGCTACAAGTTTGTCTCAAGATAAATCACTTAGAGGTGCATTTGGCAGAAAAAAATGTAAGACCGCAGAAATGCACGTCTCCTTGAGAAGAGACGACAAGTTCACAGAGTCTACAGAACCGTTCTTTGTTTTGGTTTAGATGCCGCGTGTCGCTTTGATTCATCTGGCATTTAGACAGGATTTCTAGGTAGTGAAAATCAATTATTCTTTCCTCTTTTCAACATTTCCAGGAGATTTTAGTTTCACGGTGAGAAAAGAGTGAAATTATTTCCATTTTGTCTCCTTTACACAGATCAAAAACCAGAAAGAGAAGCAGCCGCATGTTATGCTAAATGTTCACGAGATTTTGAGTGAGAACCAGGAGAAAAGAGAACAGAAATAGTGCTTCTCCTCTTCTTTTTATGCTATTCTGCTGCATGTGGGTTAGTGGAATTGAAAGGCTGCAGGTTGTGGAGACAGCAATTGGCTGCTTTTATATGAGCAGAATTGACAGGCTGCAGAGCGGTGAAGCTGCTGAGGGCTATGTGCTTTAGCGGAGGGTTTTTTCCTCCTCCTCTGGTGATTTGTGCCACCACGGGCAGCTTGGAGAAGACTCAGTCAAACTGCCTTTAACCCAGCTGGTCAAGGAGGATTACACGTCTCTCATTAGTGGAAGTGAGAAGTTAAGGGATGGTAGTTTATGTGGGACATTGTTGTGCCAAAATAAAAGCGGTTGTGAAATTTTACCCTTGTCACCTTAAAATGAACTCTGGGTTGTCCTTTGCTCACTCCCGCTGGCGGGTTTGAGTGAAAGCACTGGGGAAAGACTCATATCTGAACCAGGAAGTTAGTTTCAAACCACCCGTCTCTGCTCGGGGACTTCATCTGATGTTTACCGTAGCCTTCCACAGGTCACAACAACAAACAGAAAGCTTGAAATGTTCACGTCAACAAGTAACGTCATCAAATTAAAATGGATTAAGAGTCTCTGGGATCAAGTCGTGAGGTTCTGGCATCTAAAAGGAAGTTTCTCGCCTCAGAGAAAAAAAGAAATTTCAATTAAAAAAATCTGTTTTACATTAAGGCAATATTAATATAAAGAATGATAATTAAAGTTATACTAATATAAGGTCATAATTAACCTTTAATTTAAATATGGCCATGTGTTTATATTCTTTTACATTCTATATCTAACTCCCTATTTCAGGAGGACATGAGTACAATTAGCTCTACCAAATAATGGTTAAAGGGTTCATTTAGAAAAAAAAAATCGGATTATTAAAACACTAAAAATAATCTTTTTTCCCAGCTGTAACAAGTTACAAAGCCTGTTTTTATTATTTTTTTTTAGTTCAAATCTAAAATTAAAGAGCTCAGAGGGATTTTTACCAACAAAATCTCACCAAATCACATTTTATATTCTCTTCATGATCCACACTGGTCCCTAATCCTGTTATTCTTTTCTTCATCTTGTTACGACTCGGCTCAGCCAAGGCAAGGTGGAAGTAACTCTACTGTGGAAGGAATTAAGAAACAGGAAGTGTTTTTTGTTTTAGTAGAGTATGAAAGGATGCACTGGTGAATGTTAACACTGTTTAAAAAAAGATTTGATGAACAACAACCAACCTAAAACTTTAAAAACAAATTACAAAGTAGGACAAGTTGAGATTAACAAAGCATCTTCATAACACCCAAGTCCTAGTTATGAAATAATACACAGAGCAGAGCAAAACAATAATCAAAATAATCCGCAGTGAGCTGCAAAAAGCATTTTCTAAATACAAAACATGAATCAGCATGTTTTATTTCTGCGACGTCAGCTGATCCATGTCATCACTGTCTTTATCATGTGCTTCTCCGGTTCTCCTCTCAAAGGGTTAGTGTCACGAATAACAAATGTGACATACAGCCACATTCTAGGAACGGCAGCAGCAGAAGAGTTGTAACAAGAATAAACTCTTCATACCAACATACCTCCATGTTTACAACTTTTCTGATGTCTATTTTTAAAAGTGATTTCCTGAAGAAATGAACCAACTTGAAGACAAATCAAATAAGAAGGAAGCGGATCAGGTTTGATGAGAGCAAAGATAAAATAAAACGATTCATCTAGATTTAAAGTGTCAGTGTGCTGTTTCCTGGCAATAGGGGGCAGTACATACAGTGCCTTTCAGGGTAGTTTTACGCCATATCGGTGTGACTGTCGCCGGTTAAAAAACATTACGGTAAATGTTACCTGTGGAAAAGAAATCATGCAATCCTGGCGTTTCCCCTCAGACTTTGATGGTCCTTCAGTTAATTCCATGGAGAGAATGCAATCCTAGATGTAGTTTTCTGAATCTGCTCAGGGTCCTGCAAAAACATATTATATCTATTTACTGATTCTATTCCTTCACATGTTTTGGAAAGAGTTCAGCAGTTTTGTTATTAAATATGTTTCTTACTGCCTAAGTGTTTTTGAACGTGGTAATGTAATGTTTTTAAGTCGTAGCCAATCAGGACGCAGGAAGCCACAGCTATTTTTCAACAACCGGACATCATTTATTTCATTTTTGACACTGATAGATATTTATGTTTATGTTTATGTTTATGTGCTTAGCAGACGCTTTTACCCAAAGCGACTTACAATTTTTTATTTTTTATTTTTTAACCTGTAGGGCATGTTGTGATCTGTGGGGGAAACCGGAGTACCCGGAGAAAACCCACGCATGCATGGGGAGAACACGCAACTCCACGCAGAAAGGCCGCAGCCGAGTTTCGATCCTGCGACCTTCGTGTTGCGAGGCAACAGTGCTAACCACTGCGCCACCATGCAGCCCAAAATATTTCCAGATATTAAATGTAATAACTACGGCTGGTTTACTAATTAAGTCTTATTGTGGATGCATATTTTTGCAAACTGGTTCATGGTCATAGCCCTTTCCCAACAGCTACTACAGGGTATCCGCGGGTCCTTAAAAAGTCTTAAAAAGTCTTAAATTTGCTTTTCCATATTTAAGGCCTTGAAAATCCTTAAAAATGACAAATAATCCTTAAATACAGTTTCCAAAGGTCTTAAATTACCAAAGACCCAATAAACAAGATTCTTTTATTTCTATAAAAAATTTTTGAATTTCGAGTGTTCAGCATTTTTTGTGTATGATGGTTGGCGTAAGCGGAACCGTACACATTCAGTTGGTTGTGAAAGGGGGCTATTTTTAGATGAGCACATTAGCTGGTTAAGCTAGTGGGAGCTTGCGCCATGGGGAAGTGCAAGTTTAATGGTAACTGGATGGCTAATCCCACGTTCGTGACGTGGTTAGCACCGGTTCCAGGCAATAGCTGGAAATTAAAGCTTAAATTTAATTGAAAAAAATTGCTTAAATTTGGTCAAAGTGGCCTTA
>SSNQ01034701.1:470135-524157 GCA_006942095.1 Nothobranchius kuhntae | reverse complement strand
ACAATGAAACATTTTGATGTTATGATCAGTAATGTTTGGTTTAACAAGTGATTCATTATCTACACTCATACACACATGAGATATTAATTAATGCTAACGTCACTGCACATAGATATTTTCTTACCCACGAATCAGAGCATCGTTTGTATCTGGAAAAGACGTGTGTTCTGAGGTTTGATTGGTAACACCTCTTAATCTCTTTTGTCCTGATTGGCCGTGCAATCATAACATGGGAATATTAAAACAGAACCACTTGCGGAGTGATTCAGCTCGTTTTTGAGCAGAACTCTGGACTGGCCACCGGGGGTAAACTCTCTAACCACCGCATCTCTTGACAAGTTGTCAAACCTACACGCTACCGCTGACTCAGCAAAACGGTTCCTGCAGCTATTCAGAAACAGCTGTTCTAGACGCAAACGAGTTCATCTGTCTGTTGTGATCCGGGAGACGACTCTGGACCAACCTGGTCGTACTGCGGTCTTTTCTACGAACTTCGGTACCTTGGGGTCACCCGACCCCCAGATAGTTTGGATCCGAAGGAAAGTCTCCTCAGGGGTACGTAGAACACGGCCAGATTGCGTCTGATGCCGTTTTGATAAGAACCAACTTCATTACTTAATGCAGACCAAATTCTTTTTCACACCCAGAACTCAGTTCTTCTAGAAACAAGACTCTGATAAACACACACCATTCAATCACCATACATCACATCCCATCCTCTTAGAGTCATCCATCACAGTAGCCTTGGTTAACTTGTCATGTTTTTATTTGTTTAGAAAATAAATTCTTACTTTATATAAACCTGACTGTCTGAATTGAGACAAAGTGTGTTTGATCCCTGAAAAAGCAAAGAATCCTATAATCTTCTGATTAAACATCCAAAGACCAAGCAGGTTGATAATCTATATTTATATAGAATACCACAGCTTATTGGTCATAAGTAAAGGTTATATATTAAGCTTAAGTAGTTTGAAAGTAATTCCTGTGTACGTTTGAGACTTTTATTCTGAAGGATCAAAGAAAATTAATGTGTTTAGCTGTAAATGCTGCTGTCGGAGTCCAGTCAGCAACTCAACCGGGGATTTTGGATTTTACCCAGTTTTGACCCAGATTTAAAGTCTCTTTCTGGAGTATTTATTTTATTCGATGGCACCATCTTGCTGACAAGCATATCACACACATAATTTCTCCAGTTTTTTTAAGATGGCGACTTCACGTTTCTTGTTTATTTATGTTCTTCTGTAGCCGACAAACAGCTGAAACGTGTTGTTTTACGAGTATTATTCTCATGTCAGGCTGTGTTCTCATTTATTTATATTTTGAAGTCTTACTTGTCCGTGAAAAGTTCATCATCAACTCTGCGTCAGCCGAGGTATTCCTAACATTTGAAGCAAGTAAGCGCTCGTCTAACGCTATTGGTTAGTTCTGGTCGGCGCTCAGTTTCCTATCGCACGGAGCTCTGCGGGGCGGGGGTCGTGCTTACATTATATCACAGTACATGATAAGATAATCACTTTTACGGATTTCAGAAAAATCATACATCATTTCTGAAAGGGGAAAACTCCGGAAAGATACTTAAACTCTTAAGAAAAAAGTATATTTGCTTCTGGTTAATAGAGTTAGCGTTTATTTGTCAGACTGCACAGAGCCAGACCCAAATTAATATGCATGTTGGTTATATGCAAAGTATTTTGGGTTTATCAGTAATTAGCATTTTTCATTTCCCCTTCAATATAAAATAAGTTTAGTGTCATGATTGAAATGGTGTTTTAGCATCGTTTTATATCTCAACATTAATTAAAAACAAACAAATACACACATTCTCCTTTTCTTTGTTCTGCTGCTTCTCTGCATCTTCACACTTAACAGTAGATAATTAGTGGTTTATTATCAGTGTTTCTTTGTGCCATCTGGCTCATCAGAGTGAAAAACCCAGACTAACTGGTGTCTGTTCATGTTATCGCTTTAGCACTTTGAGTCCCGTTTCCAAACGTGTCCACCAGGTTGTTCGTGTGACGGCTCCAGAAAACACAGACGAGGACGCGTATCTTTCACAAGAAGAAAAACTCAAATGAAGATGAAGAATTTCAGATTGACGATCTGTTCTTTATTCTTCACAGCATCACAGCTTGTGTAGGCAGAAGGACACTCATTCTGGTTTTGGTTAACAGGATTTGTTTCTTCCCACAGTCGCCCTGTGCTTGTTCAGGATGGGGGGTGTCTAAGTGACGATTCAACATAATCTACCAGTTTCCTTAGACCGTTGTTTTAATGTCCTGCATCTGATTATGTTGACGGTCTACCTAACCGTCTTCATCATCTAATCTGACACATTTGGAGACGCAAACGCTTTAAGCGGAATTAAGGCCTAGTACACACGTAGCCGGATTTTTAAAAAAACGAATATCCGCCCCTCCAAAAACTTGCATCCACACCACCTCGTTTAAAAAAAAACTGTCCACACATACCCGGATAAATACGTTGTTAAGGACATGCCAGACCTGTAGGTGGCAGTACTTCCCCCGTTCTTAACCTCGTCCTTCGTCTGTGGTCTTCCGCAAGGAGCAGTAATTCCGCTTGCAAAAACAAACAAGCAAAAAGCGCTTGGACGATTGATAAAGCGAGCGCAGCTCTGAGGGCATCCATGCTGTCGGCTAGTGTAAACACAGGTCGCACACGTGATGTCAGCATTTTTTTTGTCGCGGAAAGTGACGTTGCGGACCTTAAAACTCCGGTTTTGTCCGTCCACACGCAGACACCCAAAACGGAGAAAACGCAGATCTTCACTTTGGCCGGAGTTTTTAAAAAGATCCGTTTTCGTGTGAAAAAACTCCGTTTTCATGTGGATGACAGGCCTAAACGTAGAAAAATATCTACGTTTTGGCAGATCCCCGGCTACGTGTGGACAGGGCCTAAAACTAAAGTGACCTTTCTGACTCATTAAAATAAGACTCTGGTCATCTATTCTTTTAATCAGACCGAATCTTTTTGAAAACTGGAAGCAAGTTCATTACAAAGACGGATCATTTGGACAGATTTGCCAAAGTTTAATGTAACACCCAAGAAAGGCAGTTAGTGAGACCCACGTACGCACAGAGACAGAGGGAAAAAGTCCAATAAATCCCAAAACACACCTTATATTTCTTCCAGAAGTCCAGGATCAATCACCGGGAAACCAACAAGGAAAGTCTAGTAGCTGTAAGGTTTTTGTGTAAAGTGTACAAAGACTCTCTGGCGAACCACAGGAGGTTTATCCACACGATCGTGTAATGAGCTGATCGAACACTGATGCGTCTGGAAGCTGGAGGGAAGAAAGAAAAACTTCACACAAAAATAAAATACAAGAAAAACCTCAAAGGGGATGATTTATTAACCTTTTATTTACAATAGTTAATGCAACAGTGAATTTTTATCAGGCGGACATTTATTCCATCATTGTTAACAAACTAGAATTTTGAAACCTTTCATATTTAATTTTTGTCTAACTTTAACTATCAGCATCTCTTAATCTTGCAGCTAAAGCAAAAAAGAAATAAAGAAAGGTTACAGTTTTATTTGACACAAGAACCCAGCAGTGTCGGTGAGGTGTGATGTTTGTCGGTCTCGCACACGAGCGGCGCGAGGATGAGTTGGGTCTTGTTTTCCTCTGCAGTCACACCCACGGCGTTTCTTTAATGGCAGATTAGAGAAAAGAACGAGCAGCTATAAAGCTGCAGACCACATGGGTCACCTTCAGGACCTGCTAGTGATTATTCCTGTCATTAGCGCGCCACCTCTCACGCGGTCCAGCTCTAATTATTACTGACACAGGCTTGGAGTCTTTTGACAGAGCCATTCAAACTGCCCACTGATATACTGTAATTCTCACACTGCTGGACTAATGTGAAACATGGCTGCAGCTGCAGAACCCAAAGCGCATTAGTCCCGACCCAAGAGGGGCATCGCATTTCTCTTATTTATTATAATTTAAATAAATCTGTTAGTTTTTGGGTGCAATAAAAAGCAGGTTGTGAGTTATTCTGATGATCACTTTCCATAGCGTGCCTCCTGGCTTTGCTTCATCATTCTCATGGGTCATAATTCTCCTCCGAGCAGTTCGTTTTCTTTGCCGTGAGTCTGAAGTATCGGAGGACAGTCCTTGATTGGTTATGACACACTTTTGATTTGTTACAAACCCAAAAAGATGTGCCGATGTGAAGTTTTCTATCACTGATATCGATGTTTAGGATCTCCAGTTTTTCTGTGTTTGTTTCTTAATTTCTGACCCATTTTTATTAGTTTAAGACATTTTTGACCCATCGTGAGTCTTTGTGTGAATGTTCATAATAATGGTTATTGATGGTCTCAATCCGATATTTGCCCTTTTTTTTACATATCGTATCGGCCGAAACAGCTCTTGAGTAGAGCCGGTTTAAAGTCAGGCACATCCCCGGGCAGCGTGGTGGTGCTGCAGAATCCTTTTAAACAATTATATTATCTTTCTGAAAAACATTTGCTCAAAGAGGTCCTTCACTGAGAAACCATTTTCTTCTCATTGATATTTTGAACAGAGTCAAATCAAAGCCATGAAACATAAAAGCAGCATTAGAGTAATACAACACACCCATTAAACAAGGACGGGCTGTTCAGACCGAGAACTGTTCGTTATTCTAAACGAGTTTCTGTAATGTGACAGAATTCATTTAAAAATCCCAGTAAAATGCTTTGTGAGCCTTTTTAGATCTTCAAGTGTTTTTTATCCATGAGGGCTTGACATGCTGGGGTCAGGGTGTTTTCCTCCTAGTAGGGTCACTTCTAAGCTGGGGTCAGAGTTCACGTAAACGCCTAACTGAGGTCACTTCCTTTATCTGATGAAGGTCAGAACTCATCATCCTCAATACTGGTATCAAAGCATTTTTACTACCTACCACTGAAATGCAAAAGGTGCACAATAATGTTTTTGCATGTTTCTCTCCATCTCTGTGTGTGTGTGTGTGTGTGTGTGTGTGTGTGTGTGTGTGTCTTCTTGTACTTACTACATACTGAGGACCATCATGAGGTTTTAACCAACAGAGTGAGGTGAATTATGTTTTAGTTAGGGTTAGGAATACATCCGCATTGGTGAGGGTTGTTAGGCAGTCACAAAAATGAATGGAAGTCAAAGGGTGGTGCTCACTATGATAGAAAGACAGACGTGTGTGTGTGTGTGTGTGTGTGTGTGTGTGTGTGTGTAGTATTCATTTATATCACGATGATCTTGCAACAATTGGTGAGATTGAGGTAAAAACAGCTTAAACTCTGTAGTTTCTCACTGTAACACAAGACAAGGCAGCTTTACGTGTGTAGCACGTTACACACACACACACACACACACACACACACACACACACACACACACACACACACACACACACACACACACACACACACACACACACACACACACACACACACACAGGAATTCAGTGTGCCTTCCAGAAGCAAGAACATCAATATCAGCATGACAACATAAAACAACACATTTTAAAGTCAGAATTAAAAAACACAAATAAAATTAGATGTAAGAATAAGATAAAAGGCCAAGTGAAAGGGTGAGCAGTTACAGCGCAGAAGGGGCCGCACAACATTCATTCAAAGGCTGATGAATACATGAAGGGCTTCACTGATTATTTAAAAGTTACTAGAGCTGGGGCGCATGTGAGGTAATGAGGAAGCTGATTCCATCCTAGTAGCATCATAGTATCATTGTAGTATTTTAGCAGCCTAGTATAATAAAGCAGCGTTGCCCTGTCTGGTTCTGACCCGAGGTTCCACCAGCTGACTGTCTAGAGGATCTCAGATCCCTGCTGGGTGTATGCACCGGAAGGAGATCCGACATGTATTTTGGCCCCATATCGAGAGCAGTTTGTAAACTAGTAGAAGCACTTTGAAGTGGACTGAGTAATTTATTTTAACCTCCAAAGGTCTTTTGTGCTTCTTGTCTAATATCTAATAATATTGTATAATTTCCTTTTAGCTGCTGGCTGCACGTTTGAAGAGGATTCGGACCCTAATCTGTGTGACTTCACCCAGGGGGAGGACGATGACTTTGACTGGACCTTGTTTCGGACCTATAGCGCACCTTCATCCAGCTTCGACCTGCTGAAGGGTGAGCACAGTGTGTTTTAACACAATCACTTGAGTCCACGTTCTGTGATTAATCACTGATTAGAGGTGATGGAGGTTTTTCCTTCACCTAAAGGTCTTGTTCAGCTTGGGATATGAAAAATCATTTTTAGTTGGTTTTAAAGCTTCATCAAGTCTGATGAATACATAAACATCATGAGGTGTGAACCAGCTTAACTCACATGTCCGGTGTCCAACAGGCACCAGGGTTTAATGAAGCTCTCACCCTGTTTTTGTCTGCTTCCCGCTAACCCCGAGGCTAATTTTATGTTAACCAGCTTCAGAAGGCTAATGAAAACCACCATTTTTCTGCCATCATCCTCTCCACTGGTTGTTGCCAGAGGGAGATGACATGCATAGTTTATAAGGCGCTCCTCCATCTCTGCATTAACAAATACCTGCAGGGGTTCAACAAAGAGAGGACTGCTGCTTCAGCTTCTCTGCAAAAATGTCTGCGGC
The DNA here is from genome assembly GCA_006942095.1 of Nothobranchius kuhntae. Lineage (NCBI taxonomy): Eukaryota > Metazoa > Chordata > Actinopteri > Cyprinodontiformes > Nothobranchiidae > Nothobranchius > Nothobranchius kuhntae. The sequence goes on along the minus strand of SSNQ01034701.1, from coordinate 517,554 downwards.
TGTAATGAGCTTTCCGCTAAAGCTCTGTTTACGAAAAACTCTCAGGATGATTAGGAAATCTCCGTGGTGTAACCGATCAATCAGACTATGATACGATACTGAGAGTTCAATAAACCCGTGGCAAAAAGAAAAGCACTCGCAGGAGTGATGATGAGTATTAATATTACTTGCTTGGAGGAAAAGATGGACATGAATTGATGACTGAAGAGAGTTAATATGGCAGATATGAGGGTAGATACGCTAAGACAAACAGATGCAATCTAAACGGAGTTAAGAGCAGCCCTCGGGGGAGCGTTCTGTCTGTTTGGAAACCATCAACTCAAGCTTTTAAGATGGTCAGAAGCAACCTATCAGCCATCACTGGCTCACTGTGCTTTTTCAATAGCAGCGTAAAAAACTAAAACTCCCGTTTTGTCGGCAGGTGATTATCCAAAAACAATCCTGAGCTCGATAAATCCCACATTTAATTCAAAACCACACCTCGCTCACCCCGGCAGCATCAGCATTCAAGTGGGAATGCGCCCGCAGCCACTCGCCTATTCACGGCAGGCAGTGAGATAATTAATACTTTCCCCTTTGGGTTTAATTAAAACTTGCTGTACATACAACGATCGAGGGCCTTCGGTGAAACGGACCGGTGCAGGTGGACCCGTTCAGGTACGGCAACCTGGCAAGAGGCACTCCGAGCTCCGATCGATCAGCTCCCAGACAAATTTGGTTCAATTTATTATCTGCTCGTCCTTCTGCTTGTTGCGTTCAGCCGGTTATGCTCGTTGTGTGTCGTTATGTCACTCGTTATGTGCGAGCTGACATTTTCCACTGTTAATCACGGAGGATAACCTTGCTGCAGAGAGGAACTTTTTGTCTTTCCCTCTTCTTTGTGACCGGTTCCTCCTCCTCCCCGTGTGTTGACTGCTAACCACATGTACACGAGGCAGCCAAGGTGGGGGATAACAAGAGTTTATGAGATAAGGCTATTTACACTGGACCGGTATTAACTTTGCGGGCCTGAGAAATTGGTGTCGAGGGAAGATTAGTAAACACAGCTGAGATAGCAGCAGCTCGTAGCTCCCAGGAGAAATTAGAGACTACCGCTCCCATGAAAGACAAAATAGTCTTAGGAGGGAAAAAAAAGGAGATAGACTGCAGTGAGATCTTAATAAGAATGGCACATTTTTTATCATAGCCTGCCTCATTCTGAATTGGGATGGAGATGTCAGGGTGATATTGATAATCTGAAGTTCTCCTGCTGTTTTGATAAACGAGGCAGGATGATGACCTTGTAGAGAAGAATTTGTTTGCTGGCTAAGTGTGACCCGCTTTTAGCGCTAACAACGAGCGAACGATAGCATGAGCCAACTGATACTAAAATAAACCACAAAGCAAAAAGGTCCACGCTGTTGGACAAAAAATATTATTACTTACAAGTCAAGTAGCAACAAAGCCAGGACACCATAAGTCCATGATCTTGTTGCCTCCTTTAGCTCCCTCAAACTAGCGCAGGCTGCGCCGATGTTCTCTCTGGTTTTAGCTTTTTGCTTCGCCTCCAAAGACATTACTCTATTACTTTAAATTCCAGGCTCTGCCATGATGCCTCAGAAAAAGCCAACTTCCTTTTTTTCTTTTTGTGTTTTTTATTGACGATTAGCAAACTGAAAATGCTAACCACTAGCATTACAGCTAATGGCTGTAAAGCAGACAAAGAGCTCCCCCTAGCACACCTACCCGCTCCACAAAACTGTCAGGTGTGGTTTTTGTCCAGTAGAGGGCTGCAGAGTGGTGTCAAATAGGAAAATGGTCAAGCTTCTAACTCAACAATCACTGAGATCAATGTTAAAAATATTGGCCAAAGGCAAAATTCTTTTTAATGGCATGTGTAAAGACGTATTAAAACCTCAGATGAAAAAGGTTTTGGGATTTTCAAGGCTGGAAATTTAAGAAATTGGGATGTTTCCGACTAGCGCGGCAAAAACAAAAATAGCTTTCGGTTCAAGCCCTGGGCAGATGGTGACGTTTCACAGGGAGCTCTGCGGAAACAGCTCTAGCAAACAACCCCCGACTCCGGTGTTTCTGCGTTCCAGCAGAGAATGATGTGTCATCAGTCAGATGTAGCTTCTGAAGACTCTGCTAGTCGGTCAGATTTGTTTTTCTCTGGGATACGGCGACGAGAACGGATATTGAATTACCGGGGAAGTTCAAACGAACTCCGACCCCGCTAGCTGGATGTCACTACCGGAGGTGCAGACATGTTTTGGACCGTTTGACTCAGAAGACCTGCGACTCGATTTGGACATAGAGGTGGATTTTGTTCATCTTCAGAACCAAAATCGGTACAGTTTGTTAACTTTTGTTAAATATTTAATTTCTGTGCTCTAAAGTTCTCAGCTGACTACTGGTCTTAGCTCCATCATACTGTCTCAGTATAATTCAGTAATCTAAGGATAAGGAAAATAACGTGCTGCCAGTTTTACCGCTGCATGTATGTATCGATATAACTGGATCATATTTAGCTGATAGACCAGAATAAATCTTCCTGATGCTGGAGTAACTCTCTAGCTCGGCTCGTTGTTGGCACTAATCCAAGATGGCATGGAGGTTCTACCGGAGAAAGTTTATCTCTCACCAAATAGAATATTTACTGAGAAATCACAGTGTAACCATAGAAACACTACTCGGTATATATGTTGTGTGTGTGTGTGTGTGTGTGCTCTGTCTTCTCCATCCCCAGTGAGTCGTGGAGGATGGCTGCTTATACTGAGCCAGGATCCTCTGGAGGTTTCTTCCTGTTAAAAGGGAGTTTTCCTCTCCACTGTCGCTACATGTTTGCTTAGTATGAGGATTGCTGTAAAGACTCTGACACTAGTCAGTGACTCGATGCAATTTGCAGGGTTCCTTATATAGGAGACCTTTTTCTGATTGGCTTAATGAACTGACCTGTATTGGAATGTTTATTATGTGAAGTGCCTTGAGACGACTCTTGTCGTGATTTGAAGCTTTCTAAAATAAACTTGAATTGAATTGAATTGAACAGGTCACAGGGGATCTATTGTTGAAATACGGGGATCATCTTTTAGATTATATCTGTGTGTGTGTGTGTGTGTGTGTGTGTGTGTGTGTCATAGCTTTCCCAAATGACTTGTTTTTTCCTTACCAGATCTAACATGATTAGCAGTGTTGCTGCAGTCATGCTAACGGGACTCGTCTGGAGTCCAGAAATACCTGTGCTGTTTTAGATGGATTTATAGATGTTGGTTGTTATTTCAGATCAGACCTATGTTATTTAAAAATGCGTGTAGGACACAGACATATGGCCCAGACCTTTTCCTGCAGCTGTAAACGCAATATTCTGTAATAATTAGAGCACAAAAGTAAACAAAATACAGTCATTCACAGTGTTAGCAACAGCAGCTACCTTGTTTTATATGTTGGAATGACGTAGGCATAACACAGTTCTTCACTGTCTGGAGGAGCGGATTTTGATTTTCTGTAATGATTTATGGCAAAATTCCTTTAAAAAATGAACTAAACCCAGTTCATATTTATATAGATGGTAAAGTGTAGTTATGCTGCATTTCTACAATTTTAATGCAGAGTCTGGCCAATTCCTTTAAAGCTCTAGCTTAAAGTTTATAAAGCTATCTATTGTTGGGCTGAACAAATTCCTCAAGTACCTCGAATAATTCAAGTACAAAAAAGCCTCGAGTCAAATTCCCTGCCTCGAGGCTTCGTTTAATTCATGTTTTATTAATTCATGGCTTTGCAATCGCCCCGGGTCACGTTTCACCTGGACTGAAATAAGTGATGCACATACACACTGCACTGAATGCACACGTGAGTAGCGAATGTAACTTAACTTTCTCAAGCCACGGTGGACAACGTGGACCCCGGTGGAGTGCGAAAAAGACAGAAAATGTCAAAGGTGTGTGACCAAGGCGGAAAACATAGTCCAGTGTAAATACTGTAAAATGGATTTAGCCTACCACAACACCACATCCTCCATGCTGCAGCACCTGACCAGGAAACATCCACATGTAAATGTCACTTCTGCAAGCGGACTCGGAGCCTCTACAAGGTAATGCATTTTAGCCTGTATTTCTATATATTCTGCAGACACTGTGCGACTTTTTTCATTTGTAGCACTCAGTTTCAGCTCACACTGTGCGTCTGGTAGCAACACGTCGGACACGGTAAAAAAAAAACAAACACGTCGGACCTAAAAATGTGCTAAAAATAGCAGTTTTTACAACACGTCAGACTTTTTATTGTGTTGTTATTGATGTCTGTTGTCTCTCGGGATTGCTGCAGGACAGCGGTATTGATGAGAGGAAAACAAAAGAAAGTAAATAAATGTTTTGTGATCAGTATAATTTGACATAACCACGGCAAACATGCTTTCTCGACAATCCTTGTTATCGTGTGAGAAGAAAAAAGTGTAGAAATTAAAACGGGCGTGTGTTAACAGGGAAACAGCTGGCGAGCCATGGTTGCGCATGCGCCGTGAGCGGTTCTGGTGCTGTTTGGCCCGCAGCCGCTCGCAGCGCTACTTCAACAGTTATCCTAGTTTTTGTCTGGCTTGCTAGGCTAGTAGATTTCTGCGCGAGGGGAAAATCGGCTCAGGTTGTGTACTTATTTTTTGCACAGGCGTTTATTTACTGTGAAGTAAAGCTGAAGTGCTGAAGTTTTGAAAACTAATTTTGAATAAAACTTGAAGAATAACTGGTAATTGCTTGCTCATTTGAAGAGGTCTTTCATATTTAAAACATGCTATTTGATATAATGGTTTACAAACACAAAAGGGTAATTTATTAGAGTACTCGAGTAATCGATAAAAGATTCCATAGAGTACTCGAATACAAAAATATTCGATAGCTGCAGCCGTAATCTATTGTTACTTAAACTCGTGGTATATGTGTTCTCATAACCTCTGGTTGCAACAGCGTAAGGAATGTTAAAGATTAAAAAAAGTAAAAGGAAAAATTCAATGAATGCAATACTTTCAAGAATTTTTTTGTTGCCAGGCTGGAAAGTCGGCCGCATTTGCATTAACTGTGTTTGACTTCATCTTATTCAGTGCGTTTACATGCAGCCAGTAACCCTTTTAAGAGTTACCCCTAACTTGCATAACCCGATGTAAATGCGGACGTTGGGGTAGCGTCGGGACGTATGGACTACGTCCAGACGCAATATGCGTCATTTCCGGTTCTTCTTGTTCCGGTATCCGTGAAAACAACAACAGATTTCCCAGTTCGGAAGAGATAGCGACCGCGTTTGTTTGCGCTTTAGTTTCCTTGTCACTCAAAGTGTGGTGCTGTGCCGGGACTCGCCATGTTGCCCCCAACTTGTTGTTTACTTCCGGTGTTCTGGCGCGTACAAGACGTCTCGCTACTCAAAAGACCAAGATTCCTTGCGAACAGAGCATGCGCAGAACACACGCTTTGATGGGGATATCCCGGTATGCGTTTACACGACCAAACGTTCGGGTTAGAAAAGGGTTACCCCAGGTGTAGTAACCGGGTTTTTAAAGACCCGGTTATGAGCATATCCGGGTTTTTGGCGGTGTTTACATGGACCTGCGGAACCGGGTTATTGTGAATATTCGGGTTTTAAAAGGGTTACTGGCTGCATGTAAACGCAATGAATAACCCGGTTCCGCAGGTCCATGTATGCAAGTTAGGGGTAACTCTTTCTATTTATGCATGTAAACGGGTTATTCTGATCAACTCAGAAACCCGAATACCGACCTTAACCCGATCATAACCCAGATATTGGCTGTATGTAAACATAGTCATTGACTTCCTCTCTTCATATGCAGATGCAGAGACTTAAACAAGCCTCGCCAAGCAGTGTTGGGAGTAACGCCGTTTAAGTATAACGGCGTTTCTAACGGCGTTCTTTTATAGGTAACGGAATAATCTAATTAATTACTTTTCCCGCCATTGCAACGCCGTTACCGTTACTGGGGACGGAAGGGTGTGCGTTACTATGTGCTTGTGGAACGTTGAGCAACAGTGTGAGGCTTTCTGACGCCACACTTCAGCTGCAGCCAGGGAGAGAGAGGTGTCGATAACGCACTTACAAACACGATGATGATTGGCCGGGTGGGCGGAGACACAGCAAGTGATGGTAATAATGCCGTTTAAAATAACCACGTTAATAAAAAAATATTTCTTTCTGTAACGAGCAAACTAATTAATTACGTCTTCTTTTAACAAAACGATCGTTTCTGTTACTGATAAGGAAATGCGTGCGTTAAGCTGCGCGGTGTGTTGAAGCTGTCATCAGCTGATCAGGAGCTAAAGAGGCAGATGTTTTCATCCAAGAGCATCACGGCCCGTAGAGAACGAGGAAGACGTGATGAATGGTCTATGGCTGCAGACCCCCGCAGATTCGCGTGACTGATCTTAGCGTGACAGCAGGACGTCCCAAAGGTCCGCTCACCTGTTCACCGCTCAGACGTCCTGATCTTCTACCTTCCTAGATCCTCCAGCTGTAACCTGTTCCTGATCATGTGTTTAGTCCCGCTGTAACACTGATGCATCAGTCTCAGACGTCATGGAGCTCAGGTGTTATCAGAACTACCTGTGTGTGTTTACCACCCCGCTTCAGCTCTTCTGTGGTTGGGTCTGACCCAAGTTAGTAAATGTAAGTCCTCCATCAGGCTTGTGCCTCTTCTAGTGTCATGTGAAAGGATTTTATTTATTTATTTAACCATTACTAGATTACCAGCAACAGAAATGCTACTAAAAACAAACAATTATGTGAAGCTGGAAAAATTTAAAATGCTGGGCAAAATTACATTTATTTCTGTAATTTAACTAGACTGAGAGACCATTTAAAGGCTCGGGAACCTTTACAGGTGTTTCTATTTGCAATTTTAAATGTTAGCTGATTGGGGTCCTGTTAAATATCACACAGTGACCTTTTAATAGTCTAGATAAGTGTAATGCTCCTGTTAGTAGTTCCTCCTGTTAAGTGCTTATTTATTTAAATTATTCAGGTTTATAAAAACATTTGGACATACATTTTTTTGTGTTCCAGTCATAAGTCATTTATATTTTACTATTGTAGTAATTCTTGCATTCTTTAATGAAAAAAGTAACTAAGTAGTTATTTTTGTTGGTAATTAGTTACATTTATGATCTTGTAACTCAGTTAGTAACTGAGTTACTTTTTTGACAAAGTAATCAGTAACTATAACTAATTACTTTTTTAAAGTAACATTCCCAACACTGCTCACCAATGCCTGATCCAATTTAAAACACAGCCACTCTGTAGATCTGGTCTAAATGGAGGCTTAAGGTGTGTTTATGCTTGATGCGTCCGCGAGGTTCGCACGGTTCTGCGCTGCAAAATTGCGTCATTTTAACAACCACGCCCCTCCACCACACCTCCGCACGGCCCAAACTTTCCGCACCGCGCACCTAGGAAATTTTCTAACCACGCGGACGGTCGGACGTGGAAAAACATGGCGGACTGGCAAGAACTAGTATGGCAGAGGTTCGTAAATACAGACATTTGTATGATTCAGCTCTCAGAGATCACGTGATCAACATGTTGTTACTAATTCTTGTAGCGTAATAGCTCGCACTGTCGGAAAAGACGAGGATGCAGGTTGTAAACAACAGTAATTTTTATTTCTATTATGGTGTAGTGTTGGACGCATGCCGTAGAGCTCCATGCTGCCCCCTACAGTTTGGGAGAATATTGGCTCACCGCAGAGACAAGCCGCATGAACCATAAACGGTGCGAGTTGTGAAGCGCGTTCCATCTGCGAGCCGCATCACCAAGCGGAAAGTAAGTGCGTCAAGCATAAACCAAGCTTTAAACATCTCTGGTGCTTTCTTACCACCACCTCCTCGGATGTGCTGCTTCTGTTGGATGTCGAGAGCTCAAAGTCAAAGCTGAAAAACACTTTTATTCAGTTTTATTAGTTTAATATTTCACACCAACACTGAACATAGCAAATTAATTATTCTAAAAGCAGTTAAAAGAAATGCTGGAAATGTTGCCACTCTAACCAAAATAAATCATGTGTGTTGACAACCCTGCTTTATCTGAAATAAGTCCTGCAGGTTCTTTTGAAATCCATTCGTTTTTTAAACCATTTATTTGTAATTGTAAAGTCAAAGTTCTCATTGAGCAGTTTGTTTTTCTCTTTGTAAGCTAACATTTGGAGCCTGATACACTGACGTTAATTAGCCTTATTTTCTACTTTGGTAACCAACTGGCAGTAGAATGTTGATTAAACCAGTGGTTCCCCATTATAAGTTCAGGAACCCACTGGAGAATGACTCATAAAATAAAAGTGTCATTGTAACTGATAAAAAAAGCTGGAACAAATAGCTCTGAATAGATGTAAGTAGTAAAAATGAGTAGAGGCTGTTAGCACTTTCTCTGGGTTCCTGCTTTCTCCAATTTTCAACAACATTTGATAAACTACTGACACTAATTCTGTTTGTCTAAAGCTAAAAACTACCTGCCGCTGGTAGCCAAACCATAACTGTAGAACAGCTGATTCCGGTTCATTTTGATGGGGAAAAGTTTAAGTTTGTCCGTCACACACAGCTCTCACCAAACAAAGAGCGTGGCGTAGGAGGAGCCCTCCGACATCACGAAACCGGAAAACTCCACATTTTCTTTGATATCTCAGCCTAAAAGAGTTTCAACCAGACAAGTGGGATGGCAGAGAAAGGTACGATAGGAAACTTTACAAATACCAGCTGGTGGTGGTGGTTGGAGGACTGCTGGCGCTGCATTGTAGATCATCCCGAGCAGCATGTGAATGTGTGGATGAATGGGTGATTGGCTGATTATGTTGTGAAGCACCTTGGGGGGATTGTAGAACCATGAGAAGGTGCTTTACAAATACAGGCCATTTTACAAATAACAGATTGGTGAAACGACACCCTTGAAAAACAGCATGGATGGAAATCTACTGTTTGATTGTTTACTGATGAGAAAAAATGAGAAGCGCAAAGTTAGAAAAGAAAATGAGAATAAAAGAACAATGAGCAGCTCCGTGGGGCTCTTCATTACTGAAAACCTCTGAAACATAAAACAATACCCGTTGGCACACAGTCCACCTGAGAGGCGGCTTTAAAGGCAGCAAATCTCTTGAAATTATACAGTTTGAACCCTTTGTTCTGCACAGGTTAATGTTCCTTTTAGGGTTTTAGGTTCAGCACCTCCAAATCTGAGACCATGGTTCTCGACCGGAAAAGGGTGGCTTACCAACTCCGGGTCGGGAGAGAGGTCCTACCTCAAGTGGAGGAGTTTAAGTATCTCGGGATCTTGTTCACGAGTGAGGGTAGGAGGGATCGGGAGATCGACAGGCGGATTGGTTTGGCGTCTGCAGTGATGCGGACGCTGAGCCGATCTGTCGTGGTGAAGAGGGAGCTGAGCCAGAAAGCCAGGCTCTCGGTTTACCGGTCGATCTACGTCCCAATCCTCACCTATGGTCATGAGCTTTGGGTAACGACCGAAAGAACGAGATCGCGGATACAAGCGGCCAAAATGAGTTTCCTTCGTAGGGTGGCCGGGCTCAGCCTTAGAGATAGGGTGAGGAGCTCGGACATTCGGGAGGGACTCGGAGTAGAACCGCTGCTCCTCCGGATCGAAAGGAGCCAGTTGAGGTGGTTTGGGCATCTGGTCAGGATGCCTCCTGGACGCCTCCCTGGGGAGGTGTTTCAGGCATGTCATGCCGGCAGGAGGCCCCCGGGTCGACCCAGGACACGTTGGAGAGGTTACATCTCCAATCTGGTCCGGGAACGCCTTGGGGTCCTGCCGGAGGAGCTGGTGGAGAAGGCCGGGGAGAGGACGGTCTGGAGCTCCCTAGTTGAGATACTGCCCCCGCGACCCGGACCCGGATAAGCGGAGGAAGACGAGACGAGGTTCAAAATGAAAGTAAATGAAAAAGAACAGCATAATAATTTAATATTTTACATTTATCCCACGTTCATTAAATCAGTGGTGGATGAATGAATGCTCCACCTGTCGAAGACTCACAAGTACAGTTGTGCATTTTACTGGCTGCTATTATGTCAGACGTTGGTAACACAAATAGGATCATTTAATCTTCATTTAAAAGCAGCTTCTTGCTGAACAGGTCAACTTGTAGTCCGATTGTAGTCAAAGGATGATTGTTATTTAGTTCATCGTTAAGAATGTGCAGCAGCGATGTGTTATGGGCTCACTTCTCCAGACTGACTAATCCAGGAGTCTGTGAACCAGATCTGCCCAATAACCACCATGACCTTCCAGTGCAAAGGGGATCATTTCTGCTGTCAAAGCGCTGCTCTGAACTAATTGTTCATGCTTGACTTTTACATCGCAGTGGAGATGTATGTGGATGTTAAACAGGAACATTGTTTTAATAGCATGACGACTAAAAGGAGGGTTAAAGTGGATTTTAAAGCCTTTTTTTACCCAGATACCCATGCTTTTTCTTTGGATTTATGTTTTGTGTCCAGCTTATTGCATTTAGTAAAAGTCTTGGTTCTTGTCTTCTTTACAGCCATTAGATTAACCCTGTTGCTTTTTTGTCTTCACTACAAACATAAATGATTCTTCTCTGAATGCTTTGCTCTGTCTCCAAAGGCTTTTCTGCAGAACATGACTGCAGACTTCAGGTTGGTAAATCATAGTTTTATTGGTTGTCACAAGGTCAGAACTGGTTCATTTGGGAAAGACTCGACAACAGACGCCAAGTGATGATTTTAGAGAGTTCATTCATACGAACACTCCTCTCTCTGTCTGTAGTGAGGCTGCTGGGCAGCCTAATTCTGGCCTTCACCATTCAACTTCAACTTCAACTTTATTTACAGGCAAAAACATGCCACCACGGCGCTACACAGACCAAATATAAACGTAAAACATTAAGTCAGCTCTCACACCTTCTTGACCTCATACATTCACTCGCTACACTTTATTGTGTGTGTGTGTGTGTGTGTGTGTGTGTGTGTGTGTGTGTGTGTGTGTGTGTGCCATTTACAGTGGACCCGGGATTTATTTGTGTCTTGAAGGTATGAGGCAGAGCGAGGAGACGAATACCTCTGCTGTGGGAGGAGGTGTTATCAGAGCTGTCCAGCCACCTCGGCTGGTTTAATACCTAATTATGCTTCCCTCCTTCACCTGTCCCTTATGGCCATCATTGTGTATACAGTAAATACAAAATAAACATTATTGAGCATATCATTATAAATGTTTCTGTTATTTTAGACACCCTGTGTTATTAATTCTGTCCACCAAAACCATTTTTATTTCCCAAAAATTATTTTTATCACATTCATTTGTAATTGGTTTTAAATGAAAAAAGGTTTTCAAGGAGAACTTAAAAAAATATTTTTCAGCATAAAACAGTAGGAATGCACCGATACCGATACTGGTATCGGTATCGGTGCAGATACCAATACCAGTATTGGTATTGGTAAAAGTTAACCGATACCATGAACCGATACCAATGCAGTTGCTTGAAAATGGCTTCACTGTAACTTGTCATTTCTGTTCACCTAATATTTTAGTTTTGTGATGATTTCCATTCATATATTTTACTTTTTATCTACCTCACAGTCTTTTCCTGTTGAAAGCAGAGAAGAAAATAAAATCTGTATTCCAAATCATTGCATTATTTTGTGTGGTGGAAGTATCGGTATCGGTAATCGGCATCGGCGAGTACCCAGATCCAAGTATCGGTATCGTATCGGTTTGGAAAAAGGAGGTATGGGTGCATCCCTATAAAACAGACAAATAATTCTATAAATCTTTCTTATATACTACTGCTGGCCAATAAAGGTGGATTTGACCTTTTGCAAGAAAGAAAGAAAACAGTCTTTTATTTAGCGCCTCTCAAGATAAAAATCATGCGGCGTGTCACAAAACAAAAATTTAAGTATAAAAAAGATTTCAAATAAATTATTTAAAATAAGTTTAAAATGAGAAAAATAATTGTGAAAAAATGTAAGGAAAGGGAGAGAGAAAATGAATAGGAAAGAGGGAAATCGGGGAAAGGCGGAATAAGAGCAAAATAAGGAGAGGTGGTGATGAAAGACCAGGTCACCTAAAAACCAGCCTGAGCAGGTGAGTCTTCAGCTGCTTTTTAAAGGAGACCACTGAGTCCACTGATCTCAGGCTCAGGGGAGAGAGTTCCAGAGTCTGGGGGCCACAGCAGCAAATGATCTGTCACCTTTGACCTTTAGCCTGGTGCTGCACAACCAGTAGGCTTTGATCACTGGACCTCAGGGGCCTGCTGGGGGTGTAGGGACAAAGAAGATCACCAATGTAAGATGGTGCTTGTCCATGAAAGGCCCTAAAGACCAGAACCAGGATCTTGAAATGAACCCTGAAGTTGACTGGCAGCCAGTGAAGCCGGAGGAGAAGTGGGTGATGTGGGTGTGTTTGGAGGACTTGGTCAGAAGCCAACCACAGGCATTCTGAACCACCTGTAGACGGTTCAGGGATGTAGTTACAGTAGTCTAAGCGTGAGGAGATGAAGGTGTGGAGAACAATCACAAGTTCAGAGCGGGACAGAATGGGACTCAGCTTAGCAATGTTCCTGAGATGGAAGAAGGAAGAGTGAACAAGAGAACTGACATGAGAATCCAGGGTGAAAGCTGGGTCAAAGGTCACACCAAGATTCTGACTTTGGGAACCAGCTTGTCTGGGGCACAGATGATGATCTCAGTCTTATCTTCATTCAGCTGTAGAAAGTTCCCAGCTATCCAGGTTTTGATAGAGTCTAAGCAGGTGTGTAACAGCTGCAGCTTAGACATCTCATGGGGCTTAAAGGAGATGTACAGTTGGATGTCATCTGCATAAAGATGGTAGGAGATTCCTTTAAAGGAGCTCAGAATGTGCTGAAGAGGAAGCAGATACAGGAAGAGTAGAGGCACCAGCACAGAACCTTGTGGGACACCATGGGTAAGGGAGGTGGTGGAGGAGCGAAACTTGGAGACGACCACAGAAAAGGAGCGCTCAGAGAGATAAGAGGAGAACCTCTTCCTGATAGGCCTACCCAGTCTCTCAGCCTCTCCAGTAGCAGGTGATGGTCAACAGTGTCAAAGGCTGCAGTCAGGTCCAGCAGGACCAGAACAGAACAGTCCCCTGCATCACTGTGAGTCAGAAGGTCATTAGAGACCCTAAGAAGAGCTGTTTCAGTAGAATGAGCTCTACGAAAACCTGACTGGAAGCTATCATAGATGTTATGTTCATCAAGAGCAGCTGTGAGTTGTTTAGCCACAACCTTTTCCAAGATCTTGGAGATGAACGGAAGTTTAGAGATGGGTCTGAAGCTGCTATGGAGAGAGGGGTTAAGACTCGTTTTTTTAAGAACTGTACTAATACCTTAAAGGTCACAGTAAAATGTAGATGTTTTAAGCACTTAATTAAATATCTGCTTATCCTTCAGTGAAGTAGAAGATCAGCAACGATCTTAAAGAACCAGTAACTGCTGCCCATCCATCTGAGAAGAGCATTTCTTAACCATTTGTCTTTCTACTCTAACAAAAGACATTCAGCGATGTTCCTAGAGTTGCATAAACCCGTACAGCTCCATCCCACACTCTTAGGTCTGAGTTAGGACCCTAAATGCTCATAAAAGTACAATAGTAACACTGCTAACCGATAATATTTATTGATATTAAATGTAGTATATTGGTGTTTTTCCATTTTTTTGTGTGATGCCCCACCGAGGATACATATAACATTTGGCCCCCCAAATACCACATGACCAACCCTCTGAAACCAATGCGAATGGCAAAAAGATGGAAATAAACATCCGTTGTTAACATTCAGTTTTATTTACTGGACAGACACTGATATGTCAAAAAATGACAAAGATGATTTAATACCAATATTGATGATGAAAAATTGCGTATCCCTAATAGAAAAAAAATTCAGGATAACAAATAGAAAGTGGTTTCTTCTGGTAATTTCAGTCAGAGCAATTAAGTCAAAGACACAAAACTGCATCAGTATTTCTTACTACATGTTACAAGGCAAATGCTAAACCATAACTTTACATGAGTCTAAACCAACAGAAAGATTTTAGTACATGAAAAAGGATTAAAATATTAATATTTTTGCATCAAGCTTACATACAAAGTTGCAGCTGGCCATTTTTCCATTATTAGACTCCTGGCATGACAGAATTAGTTATTATTGTTCACTTTACGTGTTACTAATGTGATAACTCCCTAGTGGTTTTTTAATGTTATGCTATGTATGACCTTCAAACTGCAAGCAGCTGTACTTATTTATTCTATTCATGTCGAATCACTGACACAAGCATTGCTTCACCTGACTTCACACATGGCTGTTTGAACATAATCACTAGAATCAAAATCAAAGGTGACATCATAAAAAGCGTTGTCGTCGATCACTTATGGTAACAATGACAAGCTGTTTTTAAGTAAAATTGTCTATCATCATCCAGCTGACAACTCCACTTCACAGCAATGTGACCCGTTGTTAGGCCCTGTTACTCAGACCGGCATTTAAACCGGAACCCTGGAGTTTCTGCACAGATTCTGACCACTTTCCAGAGTCTGTGTTTGAGTTGTTTTAAATGAAGGAATGCAAAGGCAGCTTGGAGTGGAACCACTGCTGCTTCACGTCAGAATGTCATCTGAAGGTTTTCTGGACACGTTCCACTGGGAAATCTCTGGGCTGACCCAGAACTTATCAAAGGGATAAAGCATTTTCTCTCTTTTGTAGGGCTTTCACATCTGGGTTTGCCCGGCCCGACCCTGGTAGGTTAATTGTGTTCACAACTGGGTAATATGGGCGTTTTCCGTGCTCAACCGACCAGATTTTTCAGACCAGCTCCCTGGCGGTCCACTTCGTGCAAAACCGACCCAACACACCCACTACCGACTAACTGGCCAGCTGAAGTTCACTCCTACTAGGGGGAGTCTCTGCTTCCTGCATACATGATTCATTATCAGTCTGGATGCAGTGGGGAAAACATCTATTCTGCCTGCAGCTCAGAACCACCACTCCAGCATGAGGACAGACTGCAGTCTCAGGGAAAGAGTAGGAAGCTGTGTGCTTCATATCAGAGTCTCCAAAAGCAACATGGCTGACGGACACTTTTGTTAAGGGGACTTCTCTGCTCGGCTTTTGCCCCGCCCATGTGTCTGGAGACATTCGCGTTCCTGAGAAGGCTTATGGTTCCGGCCTGGCCAGATGTGAGAAAATGCCCTTGGTAAGAGCTGGAGTGGAGAGAGAGAGAGAGAGAGAGAGAGAGAGAGAGAGAGAGAGAGAGAGAGAGAGAGAGAGGATGCATATGGATTGGAATGTTATCGTGTTGGTGTGTGTGTTCAGAATCTCTAGGCTGACGTAGGCGGATCTGGTTGTTATGACTACGAACCACGAGGCTTCAGAAGCTGATTACATGAGCAGCCATTTTGCCGTGACTACGTACCGTATGGAGCCTCCCGTGTTAGATCAGGAAATGCCAGGTCCTCGGACCTTCAGATGTACTGGAGCTGGTAGTGCAGCGGTCGCAGCACGACAAAGCCCATCTGCGGATCGACCCCCGGTAGCAGCGTCAGCGAGTTCGCTCTTATTTTGAAGGAATGTCGTCTTGTTGTTCAAACGACGGAAATCTCCAGCTTGACAGTTCTCAGCTTAAAGTAGGAAAGTGCAGCTGGCCAGCCTGCACCTTTCTTAGCGATGACAATGGAACTCCTTACCCCCAAATTCCACTACCTCCACTCCGCTCCGCTCCGGTCCGCCCCCGCCTTCCGCAGCCGCTCGCTTCCGAACTCAATTTTTACTGCTACCCGCTCTACAACGGCTCCGCTCCGGTGCGGAGACCTGAGGGGGGCAAACAGGCATGCGCGGGATTTTCGAGATCTTGCGATACAGTTCGAGCAATAAACGCGGAAGTTAGATCCAAACACCCGTTGTGTGGGAGAAGCATCGGCATGAACTGTTTAATCTGCCCATCATTTGTGTTGAGAGATCAGCAGTGTTTGGATCAACAAAGTGTGACTACTTTGATAGTAGAAATTGTATTTATGGCTTATTTTTGTGCATTTAAACTTCAGCCGCCATTGACAGTTGTTAAAAGTTGTTAAACCTGTGCATATGAAACAAAAAACGCCTTTTGTTTATCGATTTATTGTGAAAAACGGAAGTTGTGCTTGCTCCCTTTCCTGTTTGGCCGTTGTGATTTCTGTCCATTTACTGCGGAGGTGCTCCGGCGTCCGGCGAAAATAGGATCGATTCTATTTTTGCCGGACGCTGGAACAGAGGGTGGCGCACGGCGCCGCACTGCCGGAGCATGGCCGCAGTAGTGGAATTGCTCTGATTGACTACAACGGGACCGATTTTGCTCCGGCGTTCGTGTCGGAGCGGAGCGGAGGTAGTGGAATTTGGGGGTTAGGAACTCAGATTGAACAGAGCTGAGGTTAAAATGGAACTGAGGATAAAATGGCATTGCCTTGTTTTATATCCCCTAGTTGTTTATAAACCTTAGTAAACCGGATTGGACAACTTCATTAAACAACCCAGATTCTGCCCTACGACAGACGAAAGTTCTGATTGGCTGAGAACAATGTGTCATGCGTTTCCATGTTAATGTAGATCAGTCTGTCTGGTGCAGTCCTGTTTATTCATTAAACACATAACTCATGACATCTTTATTTCACAGATCATTCACCTGATTATTATTGATCAACATATGTTTCGATTAGCTTTATCACAAATAAAGTACTTTGATTAATTAAAAGCGTTCTTCTTCTCTCCTTCTGGCTCTTCTCCTGGAATGTAAACATTCTGAAACCAGCACCCGACCTTGGCGATTCCTACACGTTGTTACTGTGTAAAGGGGCAGCTGTTAAGGGCAGACAATTAGAATATTCATAACGCTACAGAATGGATGAATGATACACTTTAGTGTAAAGCGCTTTGGAGTCCTCTGACTCTGAAAGGTGCTATACAAGTGCGGGTCATTTATCATTTAATGTTAAGCTGAAGACTTCACCAAGACCTTTCAAAGACCATCCACTTTACATGGCATCCTGCTTGATGGGGGCCTTAAGATGCTTCTTGTCCGAACTTTTGAAGACTTCAAACTCAGCTAGAACTCAATTTATTGTACGTTTGTGTGATCCAGGTGAAAATTTGGATCTGTTCTTTCAGAAGGCCAGAGCCGCCTCATCTTTTCAGTGTGTTTCCACGCTACCTTTTATTAATCATGGTTTTATAAACCGGTCTTCAAGTGAGTTTATCACAAGGATGTCATGGATTGGTTAAAGTAACCCATGACTTTGACACAATGTTTCACAACAAGGTTAAAATTGAGTGAATATAAGTGAAACTATTTCTGGAATATTTTTTTTTTCCCAGGAAGAGGAACACAAAGACACAAGTCCTTTTAACATCTTGGTGCTACAGAGTTTATTTATCATTCAGCTTGGGTTACTGAGTGCAGTCGTTCCCTTGAAGAGACTTGTGTTTGGGTGTGTGATTTTTCAGTTTCAAACGTTCCATCAGATGATTCATTCATTAACACATCTTCAGTCGCAGAGAGATGAACTAATTAGTGAAATTGGCCGTGCAGCAGTATTTGGTGAGAATGAAACCCATCCATGGCCCAGAAGGGACACTCCTGGCTCTCAGGGATAAGTGCTCATGACTCATTACCTCAAGCCAAAGAAGATCATATTTATTGATCATTGGCATCTGAAAGCACGGCCTCCTCGTAAAGCATCTCAAAGATTCCTGTCACTGCTCAGAAGCTTTTAAAACATGACAAATTAATTGAATTGTTTTTCAGGGAAGTGAGCATCCACTCCCTTTAAGGCCGCTCTATACGCTGAACAGGAATCGCTACTGTGAATGATGTAGGCGCGATCTGAAACGGTGGACTCTTTGTCGACCTTTGACGCATGCACACCAGCTGCAGTACGCTCCGTGTCCACTTCTTTTGTTCTGAGTTTTTGCTCCCACCCACGGTTGGACTCCAGGGTGATAGGTTGATATGCTAATGGATCCAGCTTCTGTCTCATTAGTGTCTCTTTAGAGGGGAAGCTACAGGGCTTTCTATGTGTAAGGTTGCAGGTCTAATAACATAATTGCTGCCAGTGAGCTGGCTCAGGACTGTAGCCAAGAACACGTGTGTGTGTGTGTGTGTGTGTGTGTGTGTGTGTGTGTGTGTGTGTGTGTAGGGTTAGAGTTAGGGTTAGGGTCAGTTACGGCACACTTAGTAACACATTTGATTGACTTCAGCAGAGGTTTACAGTTTAAGCTCAGTGGCAGTCTTGTTTTCTCAGAGTTTATGGCGACACTTTCCAACTCCTCTAGTCTGCTCCAAAAGGTTTTAACTGCTTGGGGGGAATTTACAGCTCACTTGTCAAGTTGACAAACCCTTTGACCAGTTGTAAAAACGATGAGGTCAAATAAGCAATCCGACACTCCAGATGTATTTTTTTTACTCTGAGCCATCTGGAAAACTCCTCATGAAAAGAGAAGAGACGTTTGGAATTCTTTGTATTCCATTGGATAAACAATCCGGCAGTCCCGATTTATTGCGGTTAAACTATTGAACCTAGTCTGTCTAGCAGCAGAGCCCATGATTCAGAACAAGAAAGGAACCTCATTTTCATTCAGGGAAGCTCTTTATTGTTTTTCTTATCCCTTCTCTCTTTGAAGAAGCACTCTCTAATTAAGGCACACTAAACTCTAGAGGAGCTGCAATTGAAGATTTTTCTCCACACCTTAAACCGGACACAAATGCAAAATCTGAGCCTGGTGAGATGGATTCTCTTTTGATTGTGATCTCACAAGGATCCAGCTGCTCAATGAGATATAGCACCAGGACCAGACGTCCATTTTCCTGTTCCTCTTTTTATCCTGCTCAGGGTCGCGAGGTGCTGGAGTTCAGCTCAGATGTTAGAGGAGGGGTGCACATCGGACTGGTTGCTAGTTAATCAAAGAAACGTATCTTTGGACCGTGGGAGGAAATCAAATCACCTAAGGTATGCTGTGCAGACATGCAAACAGGAAAGCACCTGCTGAGATGAAATAAAGGGAACAGTTTTAACACTGCTTATTTAAAACAACTTTGTAATATAATCCTGTGGTTTATGTTATTAATGGCTGCTCAGAAGGGTTCGGAATATTGTCCAATGTCACTAAAATGTCTCTTTATTTGAAGCATTTTAATGGTTTCCTATATAGCTATATCTTTATTTTAGATCAGATTATAGGAGTAAGAATTCTAAAGTGAAATAATCACAAACAATGTAATGTCTCAGTCATGTTGGAAGGAAGGTTACATTGAAACAGATTTCTTTCTCAGGCCCTGTCCACACGTAGCCGGGGATCTGCCAAAACGTAGATATTTTTCTACGTTTTGGCCTGTCATCCACACGAAAACGGAGTTTTTTCACACGAAAACGGATCTTTTTAAAAACTCCGGCCAAAGTGAAGATCTGCGTTTTCTCCGTTTTGGGTGTCTGCGTGTGGACAGACAAAACCGGAGTTTTAAGGTCCGCAACGTCACTTTCCGCGACAAAAAAATGCTGACATCACGTGTGCGACCTGTGTTTACACTAGCCGACAGCATGGATGCCCTCAGAGCTGCGCTCGCTTTATCAATCGTCCAAGCGCTTTTTGCTTGTTTGTTTTTGCAAGCGGAATTACTGCTCCTTGCGGAAGACCACAGACGAAGGACGAGGTTAAGAACGGGGGAAGTACTGCCGCCTACAGGTCTGGTATGTCCTTAACAACGTATTTATCCGGGTACGTGTGGACAGAGTTTGTTTTTAAAACGCGGTGGTGTGGATGCAAGTTTTTGGAGGGGCGGATATTCGTTTTTAAAAAAACCCGGCTACGTNTATTTGTGTGCAGTGTCACAACAGAGTGAACTAGAAACCGCTGCCCTGCTTTAGGCCCTGTTTACACTAGCAGGATTTAGTTTTTAATTCAATAAATGCTTTCCTAAAAATTTAAATTAAATACTGTGGTTTATGTTATTAATGGCTGCTCAGAAGGGTTCGGAATATTGTCCAATGTCACTAAAATGTCTCTTTATTTGAAGCATTTTAATGGTTTCCTATATAGCTATATCTTTATTTTAGATCAGATTATAGGAGTAAGAATTCTAAAGTGAAATAATCACAAACAATGTAATGTCTCAGTCATGTTGGAAGGAAGGTTACATTGAAACAGATTTCTTTCTCAGGCCCTGTCCACACGTAGCCGGGGATCTGCCAAAACGTAGATATTTTTCTACGTTTTGGCCTGTCATCCACACGAAAACGGATCTTTTTAAAAACTCCGGCCAAAGTGAAGATCTGCGTTTTCTCCGTTTTGGGTGTCTGCGTGTGGACGGACAAAACCGGAGTTTTAAGGTCCGCAACGTCACTTTCCGCGACAAAAAAATGCTGACATCACGTGTGCGACCTGTGTTTACACTAGCCGACAGCATGGATGCCCTCAGAGCCGAGCTCGCTTTATCAATCGTCCAAGCGCTTTTTGCTTGTTTGTTTTTGCAAGCGGAATTACTGCTCCTTGCGGAAGACCACAGACGAAGGACGAGGTTAAGAACGGGGGAAGTACTGCCGCCTACAGGTCTGGTATGTCCTTAACAACGTATTTATCCGGGTACGTGTGGACAGAGTTTGTTTTTAAAACGAGGTGGTGTGGATGCAAGTTTTTGGAGGGGCGGATATTCGTTTTTAAAAAAACCCGGCTACGTGTGGACTAGGCCTCAGTCAGCTGGGTGGTTGTCAGTTCTGCTTTCAAAAAAACAAAAGTCCTGCGAGGTTGCGAGTCTGTGCCAAACTAATGCTACAGTATTAGCTTGTAATTTAACATTTGTCATTCAACACCGGCTGGCAAAAGCTCCAGAACAGAAACCAGTAAACAGGAGCGACCCAGAAGTTATTTCTTGTACCCCTAAGAAGCCACAGCATCCTTTTGTTTTATTCTAATATCGGGTGAAGAAGGCTAGAGGCTAATGTTGAACTAACAATGCTCCTTTCAGAGTCAGAGGACTCCAAAGCGCTTTACACTACAGTGTATCATTCACCCATTCACACACACATTCCCTGGTGAAGAGACTGAACTGTACGGACACTGGCAGAGAAACAAATTTTAGTTCAGGAAACCGTGTCAGCTGGCGAATTATTTTTTGGGTGGGCCGCATTTATGCCAACTGTTATCCCAAAATTCCACTACCTCCGCTCCGCTCCCGCCTTCCGCAGCCGCTCGCTTCTGAACTCAATGTTTACTGGTACCCGCTCTACAACGGCTCCACTCCGGTGCGGAGACCTGAGGTGCGCAAACAGGCATGCGCAGGATTTTCGAGATCTTGCGATACAGTCCGAGCAATAAACGCGGAAGTTGGATCCAAACACCCGTTGTGTGGGAGAAGCATCGAAATGAACTGTTTAATCTGCCCATCATTTGTGTTGAGAGCTCAGCAGTGTTTGGATCAACAAAGGGTGACTACTTTGATAGTAGAAACTGTATTTATGGCTTATTTTTGTGCATTTAAAGTTCAGCCGCCATTGATAGTTGTTAAACGTTGTTAAACCGGTGCTTATGAAACAAAAAATGCTTTTTGTTTATCGATTTATTGTGAAATAATGGAAGTTGTGCTTGCTCCCTTTCCTGTTGGGCGTTTGTGATTTCTGTCCATTGACTGCGGAGGTGCTCCGGTGTCCGGCAAAAATAGAATCGATCCTATTTTTGCCGGATGGCTTAATGGCGGGCGGCGCACTGCGCCGCACGGCCGCAGTACTGGAACAGCTCTGATTGACTACAACGGGACCGATTTTGCTGCGGAGTTCGTGCCGGAGCGGAGCGGAGGTAGTGGAATTTTGGGGTTAGATGTTAAATGCTCTAACTACATATCACCACTAGGGAAAGCCAAATTACCATTCTTACGATAGAATCCATGTTTTCTTCCTCAACAATGACACTAAATAAAAGAGCTGAAAATAGCTTAATACACATATTGAGAAAAACACAGTAGCATCAATACAATATGAACCGATCTACAGAAGCAGCCATTTAAATAGAGGCCCAGACTCTCCACTTTGGAACAATATAAGTACTATTATTCTACCTCCCAAACTCATGGAACTCAGCAGCAAAACAAACAAAGCCTAATTTCATGAAGTCAAAAGCATAAATTCAGTCTCACCTTTGCAGATCTTTGGTCATAATAATCTGTTTCATAACTAAAAAAAAAAAAAACTTGGTTCATATAATCCAATGTCTCACCATCATGGACGTAATTTTCACTTTAGAAGTGAGGGGGACGGGGGGGGGGGGGGGGGGGGGGGGGGGGGGGGGGGGGGGGGGGGGGGGGGGGGTATCTTTGCAGTATGCTCTAATGGGAAACAGGCTTCAACACAAACAGTTGTTTTCCGCTTGGTCCTAGAGCTCAACCAGTGTCAATTAAATATAGTGTAATATTGTTTTTGGATGGTAAAAAGTGCAGGGGTCAAAACTTGACTTTGGAAAAAGTGGGGGGGGACATGCCCCCACCCCCACCCAAAAAAAGTTACGTCCATGCTCATCGTCACACTGAGCAGGTTCTTGAGCTTTTTTTTTTTACCTGCTGGAGTGTTTCCAAGTCTCTGATGTCACATAACATCATTTTCTGGTTCTTCATAATAAAAAACTCCATGAGGTGTACTCAGCTGCTCTACAACAGCAAAAAACGGTGAACTGTGGACAATTTCCGGTTCTGTCCTGACCTGAGCTGATTTGGGAGTGGTAAAAGTTGTTGTGTTTTTGCACTTGATCCTGTTGCCATCGTACTTTGGTGTGTGCTGCAAGTACCTGAGATAATATTCAAAACATTAATACAAACAAACTGTAAAAGTGTTTTGGAAAAGTCCTAAATCAGGCTAGTGATTGTCTTGCTTTGTGTCTTGGTGTGGACAGTCTAGTTGACTAATATTTAAATATTTTTAGTCAATATCTATGCACTTTAGTGGAGTAGAAATTAGAAGAACAACAGAGATAGTATGTAGTTATAGTTGTTGGGATTTTAGTTAGAATTTGGTTAAAAAAAAGAAGTAAAAACAGAAAAGGACAACTAGTCTCAACTTGATGCAAACAGGCGCAGGTCAACATAACGACTTAACTATTCAGGATGAACCCGACTTCTCTAAACTCAGCTTTAGAAAATGATAAAAACGTGCATTTTTAACCACTATCAGAGAAGAAAAGTTGTCAGACTGTGTTTAAAATGTCATGTTTGTCTGCAGTGGAACATAAACCCTGGTGAGATCTGGGAGGATATCTTGTCACCGTTTCATGGCACATCCTCAACAAAGTAATACCGATCTGCACAGAAAGCTTAGAGCTGATGGTGGAGACGATACTCGATTCAACATCACTTGTTAGGAAATGGGCTCTGTTACTTTTTATCGAGCCACAGATTCAGAGAGATGAAGCTTTCTTATGAATCCAATTCAAACACTGGAATTAACTTGAAAAGCTTTTCTCCATCCTCACACCCACAGGCTTTGAATGTGTTCTTTTAAATATTTGAGGCTTTCCTTCTTTCTTCTTCTCCTTCTGCTGGTAACACTTTCTCCCTTTGGTGATCTGGAGATTGGATTAAGCTTTGTGTTGGTGCCGGATGTGATCAGTTGAAGTACGTACGTCTGGATATTTTCCAACCTTTCTCAGCATTTCTCTCCTCCTCGGTGCCACGTTCTTTTTTTCTATAGATCTCTGTAAATCTGCACAGATCTCAGGCCTCAGTGAGTTTCTTCATTCAGGCTCCAAGTGTGTGCTGGACCGGATTCAGCCACGCTAATTTTTATAGTCCTTTTATGATCTTATACTATAGTGAAGAATCTTTATCTGCTGTGATGTTTTTATTTTAGATTATGTTAGTTTTTAAAATACAATTTTACCATTTTATATAAAAAATCAATTATCATGGGGAACACCCTGGAGAGTTTGCCAGTCCATCACTGGGACACATAGGAACAAACAAAACATAAAAACAGTCACACACTTACTCACACCTAGGGACAGTTTAGAGTCACATATGGGCCATTCTCATCTGTACCGGGTCGGCCCGGGCCGGGTAGCCCCAGTCGGCCCCAGCCTGGCCCGGTTGATTCCACACATCCTTGCCTTAAGCCCATGTGGGCTGATTCTACCCACCAATCAGAGGCTTGCTCTACTGGAAGGTGTGAATTTGCTGTCAGCAGTGGGTGTGTCGGCCCTGGTCGGCCTGAAGCAGACCCCCTCGAGAAGAGGGCTGAGAATGAGCCTTGGTTGGCCCGGAAAAACACCAGGCCACCCAGATATGTAAACAACCTACGCTACCCGGCCCGGGCCGACCCGGTACAGATGGGAATGGCCCATAAATAACCCAAACATGCATGCATTAGGTTGGTTAAAGCCACACTTGGCAGGTTTGGCTTGCCTTTAGCACCTTCTAGTGTCTGTTTAATAGAACCAAAAGTGAAACATAGAGCCGGGTTTTAGGGTACAGCCAAAACAAACAGGGTCAAAATAAGAGCTCAGTAACTGGTTATTCTAGAGACGCCGATAGAAAAAAAGACAGCAGCGTTATCGTAGATGGTATAAAGACCTCTAAACCAGAGACGGAGTTACCATGGTCAGTGTGTCTCGTTCGCTTTGTTAACTCCACCTGCTGGTTACTCCTATAATGGTGCGTTTGGATGAGTTGCGTTAATTTCCGAGAATGTGCACAAACGCTGCTTCAAATCAATGCAAGTATTGCGTGGCAGCCATTTTTAACACGTGTTTGTGTTGTTAAGCAGTAAGTATGTGACAGAATTCAGTGCCAGGTATGTCAGCTCCATTTTTTTCTAAGTCCAACAGGTGGCAGCCCATGCTCTGAAGTTGCAAGTGTGGTATTCTGGCCACAGAGGGCGGCAGGAGTCTGAGTGGCTTTTCATTTACACTGTAAAGGGTCACTTTAGCATATACTGGCTCCAGGAAAAGTTTTAAAAGTATGAAAAAGTTGCACAGTATGGCTTTAATATAATAAATAAATCAATAATCTTCGGAGTGCTGCATGGTGGCGCAGTTGTTAGCATTGTTGCCTCGCAACACGAAGATCGCAGGTTCGAAACTCGGCTGCGGCCTTTCTGCATGGAGTTGCGTGTTCTCCCCATGCATGTGTGGGTTTTCTCCGGGTACTCCGGTTTCCCCCACAGATCACAACATGCCCTATAGGTTAAAAAAAAAAATTGTAAGTCGCTTTGGGTAAAAGCGTCTGCTAAGCACTCAAACATAAACATTAAACATAGAGTGCACTAGAAAAACAGTGGTGCACCGATATGAAGAAATCGGGCTGATACCATTATCCATTATTAATATCACTGTTATGGCCGATAACCAATATTTGCCGATACCGATATACCAACATTAATACTTCTAAAATCAGAAAAATGAAAATGATTAAAGCTGAATTTACATTATTATGTACACACACCACACACATTTATGCTTCTGAGTTGATTACATTCACTGTTCACATGACTAAACAAATACCCCCTCTCCCTCTGAAACAGGCAAACAAATGGAGACAAGATGGAAAAAATATCGGTTGTTAATATCGGCCTGGTTTTATTTATCGGACCAATACCGATATTTTAAAAAATGACTAACTTTGGCCGATACTGGTATTGATGCCGATATACTGTCCACCCCTATAGAAAAATGTTAATTTGCAATTGGAAGCTGTTCTTTGATCCTCCATATCAGATGACACTTTGTTGGTGTTCAAAATGGCCTAGGAGCCCTGATAAATAACCAAACACAACTTTATAATAAGACTGGTTTTCCCCTCCCTCCCACCCGACCAGGACATGAATCCTAAATGAACTCCATGCTGATTGGCTAGTGTACTTCGATGGCTCTGTCTGAAGCTAGTAACTCTGTTTTTTCTCTCTCTCTGTGTGTGTGTGTGTGTGTGTGTGTGTGTGTGTGTGTGTGTGTGTGTGTGTGTGTGTGTTGGGGTGGAATGGGGGGTGCAAGAACAAAGAAGAAACAGGACAAGGATCGCATGCTTTAGATTATGTTTAGGTTTTTTTCTGGCATTCATTCGTAGTCTGGATATTCCCAGTATATCGTGGAACGTTATAGGTGCTCCAATATTAATTATTCCTTGCTGTTTTTCTCTCATCCAACAAGGATGTTAGCATTAGCTTGGGCTAGCATTAGCATTAGCTGAGGCTAGCGTTGTTCTGCTGTTAAGCCTATGCTTCTGCGTCAACTCCACAAGGGAGAGACGCACTGACCTACGTTTTGCTCCCGGACTTCTCCGTCTCCTGGGGAGTGTTGCAAAGCAATCCCTTGCCAGGACAGCAGATGGCATAGCGCTGTTCTGTGGTATCCTGTCATGTATCCGATCCAAGATAGTGCATTTACTATTGTGTTTATGTTGTGTTCTTTGTATTTCAGGTACTTTTTAACACAGATAAAATGTGTCCCTCATTCTCCTCCACCTCTTTATTCGCTCGCCATTTCTAAACCCACATTTCCCGTCATTACCATCAAGGAATAAAACGCTTGCTACATATCTTTTCACTCATTCAGTCATGAGTGAATAAAACATTCATGTTGTTAGAATTTTCCTCAGAGGTGTTCTTCAAGCTGCTCCGTGTCTGCCGGTAGATATCTTTGGCTTTCTTTATGTTTTTGAGGGTACAATGGCGGCGCTGTTGATGACAGCGGCGCCCTGACCAATCACAAGCTAGTGTTCTCCATCTTGTTGGACAGATGTTTACAAAATTGGCCTCGACTCTGCCCGTTCTTGCGAGTCTCTACACCAACACCGACGCAGATGCTAGGCTTTAGCGTTACTGTGACCAACATTTAGGCTTATTATTACTGATGCTAAAGTGGGTTGAGACGTGCAAATGTAAGGAGGTGTGTCCAAGCTTTTTCCAGAACAAACTGTTTCTCAGCTGCCGTTACATTACTAATCTACTTTCATTACTAATTACAGTCAGAGATGTACATTAGACACCCAAAGCCGATTTTATCCAACAACAACGAGATAAATGTGATTGTAAATTCTAGGACCGCTTTACTTGTTCAAATAAATAAATAAATAAATATATTGATCATGGTGTGAACATCAAAGGGAACATTTTTATTAAGTTTTGTTTCTTCAATATTTACGTTGACTGTTATTTCATGGAGTGTCATAGTGATCTCCTGCGGGAGTGTGGCGGCGCCACCATCTGCTAGAAATGCCGTGCCCCCCTGGGACCTGAGTTTACACCTCAGAGGTCCCGGTGGGAAAACTGCTCACATCTCCAAGAATTCACAAAACGGCTTCTGCCAGATTACAGACTCTAATAAGAGAAGCCATGAAACCAAACATCCTTCACATCATGAATTATGCTCCTGTAAAGAATTTGATAATAATTCTGTAAGCGTGCTGAAACACAATGACAGATGTAAAAATAACGTCCGTTACATATTCACGTTCTGTCTGTGAGTGAGAGCGAAATGCACCTATCACCTCTGTCTGCAGCTGCTTTTAACGTTCCGAGAGTTTTTTCCATAATGTGGGAAACGAGCTCAATAATAGCGAAGATAAACATCGCTGTGAGTAACAAGAACAGAATGTGTATGAAGCCATCGATTCTGTGCTGTGAGACCTAATGATTTCAGTGTGTTTTATCTGGAGTTAGTGGGTGGCAATCCAGTTGCCAGGAGAGCCTCTGAGTGTCGGTTATTTCATCACAGTTTGTTCGAATAACATTGATTAGAGGTTTGGGATCCTCTCGAGTCTGTTTCTGGTCGAAGACTCGTGAAATGTCAAGTGGGAATCACGCAGAAGAGAAGCAACAAATTCTCCATCCTCCCACCGCCTCCTCCATTGCTGCCATTCACAAGCTTCCTCCCTGGTGCAATTGAACTGGGCAGCATTACCTTAATAAGTCTTGTCGTGCACAACTCTCTGTCAGTAATTGATATCTAGGCACCGCTTCTGGGTGGAGCCATTTGCATTAAATTGCGTTAACTGATATGATAATGAATGGGAAAGGCCTGATGCAAGCAGAAAGGCTCACCGGAGATGGATGGCTATTTGAATTATACACAATAAGTAATATATTATGTCAGGTCTCAGGGGCCCAGGGCTCTGCCTGCATTTGTTGCCTGTCTTTTACAGCGATCTGTGGAAGCCTTGGCCAGAATCGGCATTAGGATGCTTTTCGCCTTCTCGTCAAATGAGTCCAAATAAACTTTGAGAACAGTGTCGTGTTGTTAAATAAATATGTAGCAAACATGTTTGCTCGTTCTCTTTTTCTCTTTCCTGACAGTCTGTTTAGTATTCTGGCCATTTCTGGGCCCTTCAAGTAGACTGTTGATAATTAGCTTCTCAAGCTTCACCAAACTTTATTATTCTTCATTAACACTTGGAGCGTTCGCCTTTCAGATAAACTATGAAAGACTCAAATTAAAATAGGACACTTGCTATTGACTAAGAAACAATGAGAATTAGCTACAGTCAAGTCAGTGACTTAATTTTAATTATATTTTCTCTCCTTTTTGTCTTTGTTTAAAACACTATCACACTCTAATGAGCTACACTGTTTATCATAGACCTCATTTTACCAAGTGGGTCAGAGTTCAAGGAGATGATTATATGAGATGGCAGCCAATGAAAGGCTGTATTTAAGTAAGATGACAGTTTTATAGAAAGCAGATGTAAATTCTTCATATTCCTCTCCACCCTCTTTTATCCAGGAAGAGGCAGCTCTCCATCGTGTGGTGCACTGATTTAAAAATAATCCAGAAATGGGCTGTGCTAACACTACGACAGGGTAATCACATTAGTGTGTTTGAGTCAGGATTTGAGTGCCCTCAGGAATCACATTAATCCAGGTCACACAAGTAAAATCAAGTTATTTTGACTGAACCTTTACCCTCTTATGATTCTGTCTTACTCAGTGTGGCGTAGTTTGTTGTATAGTCAATTCATTAGCAGTGGTGTCTAGTAGGAATGAATGCCTTGTAAGTTGTACTCAGGGGGGCAACAAACACTGGTGCACCATTTCCAGGAACTAAAAGTGAGCTTCATCACAGCTGAGCTTCAGACGGCAGGTTTTAGAGTCTTACTTCCTGATGTTTGGACTTCTCATCCCGGATTGGATAATAGCAAAGCGACTCCACCACTAACTTGCAATATATTCTATCTCCAAAAATAACACAAGCGTGGAGAAGTTCTGCTGTGTGGTGAAGTTGCAAATGCTAACGGTCAGCTTCTACTAGCCGAGACATTCTCTGCAGTCTTCTAGACTCTAAAACAACAACAGTCTTCCCCGTTGAAAGCCAAGATGGGTGAGTCCATGAATGTTGAGTGACAGAGTGATGTCACACTGTCAGGCTTTTCAAATGCTAGCTTTTCACCATCTATTTTCTATCAGCAGCTGAAACAGCAGATAGGTGTAGGAGACTATTTTCATGTTCAGCCTGCATGAAAAACTCAGAGTGACCAATTATATTCAGAAATAATATTTAGAAAACAATTTTTTTGTGTTCCACCTCTTTAAGGGTTAATTCCTAATCTCTGTCTTTCTCTCTTACAAAGAGTCCCATCAGGAAACAAAGTACACAGATATGTTTTATTATGGTAACTAGTCTTTTTATACCGTTGTAATGTCCAGCAATGGCCAGTTTTTAGGTACAGTTTGACCATTCAACATCTGGTCAAAAAGGAGACACGAGACTGCATGTGTTCCCTTTAAATTGGCCTGCCTTCATCCCATCAGCTGGAGCTCAGAGCCTCTCTGCAGCTCTGAACACATGATAACGAATTGTAAACAATAATGCTTTCTCCTCAAGGTCCATCCTTATCGTCCTACAGGATTCTTCATGCCTCTGAATAAGGAACACTCGCAGCCCGGATTAGTTGCTAAATCAAATAATGATTTCTTAAATTAAATATGAACTTTTAAAACTTATAAGTTAAATAATCATTAAATAAACATTTGTTTATTGCTACTTAATTATAATATAATGAAATGCTGCATTAATCTGTGCTTGAGTGATTGAAGTTTGAAGTGAATGTTATGTTATGATCACATTGATTGATACATGCTTCAGCATGTTTATATGACAAGGTCATCACCATTTGCACTCACACAAGAACAAAGTAAAGTTAGGTCAAACGCGTGACATACAGATAGTCCTTTACTCCAGATCAGAGCATCCGGATCAAAGAAGGCGTGTTTCTGAGGTTGTCTTGGTAATATTCCTCAACTTGTCAACCTCTGGTTGGCTACACAAATCATAACATGAGAACATTAAAACTGGATCACTCTGGTGATTCATCAGTTCTTGAAAAAGCTTCAGACAGGCCATCTGAAGCAAAACCTCTCTAACCCATCAAAGCTTTTGACACGCCGTCAAAATCGTTTTGCACCTGCGAAGCTGATAGAGCAACAGTTCCTGCAGAAAAAGCTGATATTGTTTCGACTCCTTAAGAGTCCCAGACGCGCGGTTCCATCCATCTGTCGTCACCCAAGACATCTCTGGACTGGAGAAGTCGGTGCTGTGGTCAATCTACTGGACCTGGGTGCCAGAGGTCATCTGACCTCTCTGACCTTCGCATCCACGAAGAGGGTCTCCGAGAACGGGTGAAGTAGACACACAGATGGCGTCTGATGCCTTTTGATAATAATCAACTTCATAGCTTAACGCAAACCAAATTATTTTACACCCAGAACTCAGCTCTCCTAGATACGGAAGTTCTGATAACATCGCATTCACACATAGACACCATGCGCTACACCATATACTACATCTAGATTCATCCATCACAGTAAATGTTAGTTAACCTGTCATGTTTTAATTGTTTGTGAATTAAATTCTTACTTTTACAAACCTGACTCTTTCCTGAATCAAAACGAAGTGTTTACAATCTCTGAATAAACCAAGAATCCTAGAATCTTCTGATTAAACACCGTAAAGACCAAGCAGGGTTGATATTCTATATTTATATAGAGTATCACAGCTTATTGGTCATAAGTAGAGGTTATATATATTGAGCTCTTAAAGCACTCAATTTACCAAACCCTACACCGTTTATGAATAGAAATGCGGGAAGTTCCCTAATTACTGTAAGGATTTGTGTTAGAAAGTGAATGTTTGTTGGCTTTTGGGCGTCAGCTGTGTCGACGCCCTTCACACTTCTTTCTGAAATGTTTCTGTTAAAAATTTTATGATCCGTTTCTTAAATAAGTTTTGCATTTCTTCTAAGCCCCACGTGATCACTTAACATAATGCCCACTTTATGCAAATTGGCTAACGTGAATCAATGGAGGGAATAATTGACTATGTATACTCGGATGATTTGGTGTCCAGTTTCTGCACATTAGCATGCTCATGAGAGGGTGAATCTCCCCAAATCCTCAGCTTCCTCCTGTAAGCTGCTTTCTGTAGACACCTTTAAGGAAGTCTGTCTTTTTCACTTAATTGGAAAGAAAAGGAAATGCACTCCTTTGCAATGATAATTCAGCCCATTATGACATGCTTTGACGAGTCGCTTGTGAAACTCAAACCATCCTTTTCATCTTCATCCCCCCTCCGAAGGCAGTGCGGGGGGTTAATACGTCTGAGAAGATGATACGCGTGAGAAACAGCGGAGCCCTGCTAAGGCTGGACTCGCCACAGACAGAGTTTTGTCCCTTTTCTGTAAATGTCAGAAAAGATGGCAGCTTCAGGAATAAGGTTAGTGCAGCCTCTGGAATAAGAGGCATTCATTTAGAGAAGTGCCTTGTGTGGTTTTATTATACAGCATCTGTAGGATTACTGCTCTGGATTGCTTCTCCTCCCAGTCCTTACTGCCTTTACTGCCTCGATCAAGTCTGCTCAGTAACCCCCCCACCTCTGGAAATACTGACTGCAATTATACAGTGTGAATGTCACGAAGCGGTGGCTGTTTTTTGCGATTGTGATCACAATGTGGCTGCACACACTTGTGAGCGCCCCAGCTTGAAGACTTTGAATTGCTCTAAGGGAAGAAAAAAAAACTCGTATCACTTGGAGAATAACAACAGAAGATCAGAGAGGCTCTGGAGGTAGTTCTATCGCAGTCCCTGCTGTCTTTGTGTTGTTTGTAATGGTTGTGAAGTGCACGTCCCTCTGAGGGAAAACTCCCAGATTGTCACAGCTAATTACTGCTGGGGTGTTCTCCACCAGGAGCTGTCTGACAGCATTTGCTGAGATATTAATATCAGATAATTGGGAAGAGGACAGTGGCACTTGCAGTAAATTGGCACCACACAAGCTTTACACCAAAATTTGGCACAAACCCCCTCAGAAGGGCATCATCACACGTGCACGCAACATGCTGACGTAACGCATGTTCTGCAGGCACTGGGACTGATTTATGAGATGAAACCGCTTGAGCGAATCAGCTGCCTCTTCACCCTCTACCCCGCCTCGTAACGGCACTTGAGCGACTTTTCTGGCGACGCTAAGAGCAGAAATCTGGAAGCCCTGCATCAGTTTTATTGTGACAGTACAATTATGAAGCTCTGGCTCCCACTGCTCATGTAGGCTGCTTCCTCCTCACCTTGCTGAGGGCCATGCTGTCTGAAGGGAGAAATAGAGGGGGCCTATAATCATAACTTCAGTGGTAGCTCATATTCTTTTATGTGTGTTGCTTGTAATGTTTTTCATCTCAGAGAAAGCAGGAATTTCTAAATATTAGTTTGGGAAAATAAAATGTTTTCAAGTCTTCCCGCTGCTCTCTCTGCTGCTCCCTCTTGTTGTCTTTGAGGAGGCAGGACAATCTGTGATGCACAGCTGGATTCCTCTTATATGACTGCAACATGCTTCTGCTAACAGCTGCAGCATTTGCACATCGCTTAACCTAATTTATCTGGTACCTTTATGGAAGCAGGGGAGTTGTTCCTGCTTAGAGGAAAACACCGCCAGATGCACTCACCGTTGTTTCCTTGAATTTTTCTATTGACAAGATGTTCAAGTGAAACCAAGCCCCCACTATGCGGGTCTGAAATAGAGGCCAATGCGGAAGTGAAATAAATTGCAGTTCCACCCTCATCCACTAGGGGCTGGTGCCAGAAGCGAGCAAATCCTCATTGACTCCCATGTTAAAAATACCAATTTCACAGCAGAAATAAACATGTTTACAGCCTGGTACCAAAACATGTTTTTGTTTAAATGATCTAGTTTACACTCATGACAACTCTGAGGGGGGTGAATTTTTTTGTCACTCTTCTGTTTAAGTGTATTAAAAGCCTAAAATTCTGTATAATTAATGAGCATCAGACCCACAGAGCTAGCTCGTGGAAAGGCCTCAGTAGAGCCTCGGTCTGGCCTGGAAACTGTTCCGCGATTTTTAATCTCTGAACTTAGACCATTAGTTGTAGCGTTTGTGTATTCTGTTTTGGATATTTTTTGTGCAATTGTTGGACAAAATGACTTGCTGTGGCATTAATTGCACTAATAGAGCGTCCAAGGAGTCTCCACTTCATTTTTTTTGGTAAGTAAAATTATATTTATGTATTTTAGGTCACTGCCGCTTTTGCACTAGCTGAGCTTATCAGAGTAGCTAGCTAACTAGCAAGTTTTTCAATAAAGACAAATTATTTAAGTTTATGGTTTTTTTAGCACACAAATATCTATCTGTAAAAAATATCTACAGATATCTACAAAGCTAGTATTTACATAACAAGTACGATTGGGTTTTGCAATACGGCAGCCTCTAAGGTTTATTTTAGTAAGATTTTTAAACCAAGTAAAGTTAGTAAAGAACACATTTCTATTGGCTGCTAAGAAACTGTTGGACTTAAAATGGGCCTGTTGTAGAAACAACTTTGGAGCTGGCCATTAAGACAGTCGGCAATATTAGTTAAAATATATCATTTCCCCTATTTGTGAAATGAGCTCTTTCTGACACAAACATCCCTGGACTGTTATATCTGATGTGAGGAAGCACAACAACGGCACCATTTAAGCTAGAAATAAGCGTAGCCATAACACTGTTGACAAACCTCCTGGCCTTCTCAATTTTAGCAAGTTTTACACCTGCCCTCCAGCTACACCTTTGGGTGATGCATGACATGATGATCATCATATGAGGGTGTAGAAGGTGAAGCCGGTGCAGGTCCTCCATCATGTTGACCAGCTTCACACTGCTGACCACCCCCATGTCACTGCTGCCACAGTGGATGAGAAGGACATCAGGAGCTGCTCTTCCTCACAGGGAGTGGAAAAAGAAGGGGAGAAGGTCTTTCCACCTCAGTCCGCCCCAACCGAACCAGGAGACACGGACGTCAGGGAGGCCAAGGTTGTCTCCGAGGGTCTCTTCAGTTCTCTGGTCACCACGCTTCATGGAGCTGTCACCGATGATCCAAATGGCTATGGAGAAAAAATAGCAGGTTTGGCCTAGCTGTTTAAAGCACAAAACCATACATGAAGTGGTCAAGACAGATACTTGGTACTTACACTTGCTGCTTTGTGTAGCCGACGTTGAAGACACACAGGCTGCCATGGCGACCTTTTAACAGATCTAAGAAAAAAATGTAATAAAAGAATGAAACTTAAAAACTCCCAGACCTCATTTCATATTTACTAATCAGCTATGGCTGATTTATTGTTTGGATCACAGTGAGTTACACTAATTCTAACATATTTTTATTTCTATTACACATACATACTTTTAACTGTTATTTTCACATGACTGTTATCAGGCTGTCTTGTTCTGGTTCTCATGATAATTCAGTTTCTTCCAGTAAGTTATCTTGTGCTTACTTTATCTGTATAATGTCTCTTTACTTTTGGTGAATTGTACTGAGTCCAGAATAAAGGCTAGTTGGCTGTACAAGATACAAACAGGTAATAAGTTTTAGAAATATATGAAATGTATTTAGCCTGCTAATTTATCTCAAATACTAATAATAACTGTATTTTCCGGACTATAAGTTGCACTTTTTTCCATAGTCTGGCCGGTCCTGCGACTTATACTCCGGAGCGACTTATATACCAAATTATGTAGGCTATACCGCGCTGCTGCGGGCCGACTCCGAACCGGGAATGAGCTGCCCTGTCCCGCTGGGAATAAAAAACACACATCCATCACCTGCTGGAGACTGTGGTGCGCAGCTGCGGGCTGGATCCGACCCAGGTTTCAGCACCTCTGCCCCGCCATCACCTGCTGCAGCCTGTGGCGAGCTGCTGCAGGCCGACTTCGACCCAGGAATGAGCTCCCCTGTCCCGCTGGGACGTTTCAAACACCGCCATCCTCTGCTGGAGACCGTGGTGCGTTGCTGCGCCCGCGCTGTTTATTCTGTTATTGATACTGGTACTTGTCTTGCAATGTGAAATGCTTGGTCTCAGATTTTGTAAGAAAAATAATCAAATTTCCCCCCAAAATATGACTTATAGTCCAGTGCGACTTCTATGCTTTTTTTCTTCTTCATTATACTTTTTATGGCTGGTGCGACTTATAGTCCGGAAAAAACGGTACGTTACAAATATTGAAAACGTGCTCAAAGCTAAATATATTTTCATTAAGGAAATAACATAAACTTACCGATTTAGTACTTTTTTATTTACAGAAAGATAGTTTTCATAAAAAAAGCGCCGCACACCTCCACACAAACTCCGTGTGGCAGATATTTCAAACCTTTATTTGTTACACTTGTGATGATTGTGGCTTACAGGTTATGAAAAGCCCCAGCATCATAATCGTATACAACAAGAATATTGTAAAAAAGTTAAATATTCTAATCAGCTAATTAATGCATAACACCTGCAAAGAAAATGTGCAAAATGTTCAATGTTTCTACAAAACACACAAAACAAAAATAAAATGATTTAAAATTATTATCTTTTCAATTTAATTCTAAAGGTAATCGTGGATGCACAATCATGCAGCAGGATATCAATCCATCCATCATCATCCACTTATCCGGGGTCGGGTCGCGGGGGTAGTAGCCAAAGCAGAGAGGCCCAGACTTCCCACTTGGGAAGCCACTTGGGCCAGCTGCTCCGGGGGAGTCCCAAGGCGTTCCCTGGCCAGCCGAGTGACATAGTCTCTAGCATGTCATGGGTCTTTCTTTGGGTCTCCTCCCAGTTGGACGTGTCCAGAAAACCTCACCAGCTCACTACGAGGCATCCTGAACAGATTCCCGAGCCACCTCAACTGGCTCCTCTTTATGTGGAGAAGCGGATCTACTCCAAGCCCCTCCCGGATGACTGAGCTTCTCTCCCTATCTCTAAGGAAGAGCCCAGACACCCTGCGGAGAAAACACATTTTGGCCGCTTGTGTCCGTGATCTTGTTCTTGTGGTCACCACCCAAAGTTTGTGACCATAGGTGAGGGTAGGAACGCAGATCAAGGGGTACATCGAGAGCTTCACCTTCCAGCTCAGCTCTCTCTTCACCATGACAGATGGGTACAACGCCCGCATCATGGCAGACGAAGCACAGATTTGCCTATCGATCTCACGCTCCATCTTTCCCTCACTCGTGAACAAGACCCTGAGATACTTAAACTCCTCCACTTGGGGCAGGACCTCGTCTCTGACCCGGAGAAGGCATGCTATCCTTTTCCAACTCAAGTCTTCAATTTAGAGGAGCTGATCCTCATCACAGCTGCTTCACACTCGGCTGCAAACCCCTCCAGCAAAAGCCAGAGATCACATTCTGATGAAGCCAACAAGACCACATCATCTGCAAAAAGCAGATGATCACCAAAACCTCAGGTCACCACAACGGATCCCCTCACCACCTTGGCTGCGTCTAGAAATCCTGTCCATAAAACGTATGAACTGTATCGGTGGCAGCCTTGGCAGCAGCAGGATGGTTTTCCCTTTGCAGGCTTGACCTGTGGACCACACACCCAGCACTCAAATAAGTCAGTGAATGCACCACGGCTAAGCGGCTAATTTGTGTTAGGATTAGCATGTGTTATTCATGGAGGCGTACATTAACATACATGTCAGCCAGACACAGGATCATAAGCGGAAGTTCAAGCTGAAACATACAGGTGTCCCCTAGTGTCTGGCTGCAGTAAAGGTATTAAGTCTCACCCCTTCAGTATGAAACATTGTTCAGACTAAAATATATTTCAATATAAAGCCTCAATCTTGAGTTTTCAAAGTGGACAACCACAAACATTTGTTTGATTTTATTTTACTTGGTGAAGTCGAATGGAAGTAAGCCATGAGAAAAATGTCTGTAACATTCTCAGAAATGAAACTGCAAAAAAAAAAAAAAAAAAAAAAAAGATTTTCTGCAGAGGTATGTCTGCTTGATTTTCCTTCTATCAACTCACCTACCTGGGTATTTTAATGGGAAGCTCGCAAATAATGGGGATAAAGTCCAATGTTCAAAAGTTCAAATGATTAATTTATAATTCACTATTTGTAAGGATACAAATTATATTTATTCACCAGATCTGACAGAAACCAGATTTTCTGATAATATTTAGGACTTTGCAGCCAATTATCTGAACTGTCTACCAACTATAAAATCTGGGAAGGACTTCATTAGTCACCTGAAGTCAAACACAAAAACAAATATCTGAGGTGTTTTCCAATACAAGAAAACATCCTGTTTCTTTAACCCTCTGGAGGCAGGCGTTGCTGATGTGCAACATTAAAATCTACCTACCTGGTTACTCCACATACGTATTTCATGAGCATTTTTTAACTCAGAAGTACCCCTGAAGGACTTAGTTGTTCGTCCTTTTTGTTAATGAAGGGGTGGGGATGTATACCTTACTGCAGCCAGCCACCAGAGGGTGCTTGGATATGTGTATTATCATTGCTAATGATCATCTTATGTAGTGCACTTTTTAATTGAAGTTTTTTGAAACGAATGAAAATGTTAAAGCGGTATAATTTCTGTAACATCTATGATGTTATACTGTAGTTTTTGGTGCAAATATCTATGCTGAAAAAACCTGCCACTAGGGATGTGTATTGGTGAAATTCTGGCGATACGATACATGCCACGATACAGTGGAGACGATATGTATCACAATGTATCACGACACATTCAGTCAGATGTTATTAGCACATTTTTTAGACTGAATTTATTGTAGGAAAGTTCAATAAACAGTCCAAACTGATACTTAACATGTTTAACATGAGGTATCTGAACCATAATAGAGAGATTTACATTTCAACGGTGGAAACAAAACCCAGTGCACATTGCTGCCAACTGGTGGTCGGCGTTTGAATTGCACCAAAAGAAAATACACAAATATTGTAAATTTAATTATGTAAATCCTTCCAAAAATTATATACACTTCTTTTGAAAATCGATGTAATATCACAGGAAAATATCGCGATATATTGCCATGTTGATATTTTCTTACATCCCTACCTGCCTAATTTATTTCTTACATTTTATTGAATGTGGGTGGAAGGCCCCGTAAACTGTTGATTTAAAAGGCACATTTTATTTAAAATTCTAGTTTTAAATTCAAACAAAATGTAGAAGACATTGTTGAAGTTCTGATTCCTTAGAGAAGAATTCAAATCTGAACCTGCAGGTCGGAGCTTTATGAAGAGCAGACATATACCTGAAAGACCCCAGCAGGTGCATCTGTAAAGGTTTACGTCCTAAAAACAGGTTTTGTATTCTATTCTCGGGCCCAGCATTTCACACCTTTATTCTTGCTTTCTGTCTCTGCTCCAGTTTTTTGACTCTCCTCTCAAACTTTATGCTCCCTGTTTTACCTCAGAGTCTTGTTTCACACCCAGCTGTAGCTATAAAACTGAAAATAAGATGACATTGCAGTTCTGCTCCTGAGATCGAGTTGAAGCATTAAAAATGCCCTCTCACCCAGACACACTGCTGCAGACTAGACTAACATCTCAGCTTCAACCCTCTGGTGAGGTGAGCTGTCTGTCGCAGGGCGGGGGCAGCCCAACACCATCCGCTGTCGTCCAAACCTGCGCTCATTGCTGCAGGCGTTGATGCCCCTGGGTGTGAGAGAGTCTTTTTTACTTTCTGCACAAATGTCTGCCTCAAAACTCGCCATACTATTTGTTTCAGCTCAGCTCAAGTTGATCTTTATTCTCCCTTTGCTTCTTTTACCCTGTGAGGTACATTTAAGCACACAACGACAAACCCTCCTCATCTACCCAATTAGAGGTTTATCTAATGCTGTGCAGTTCACTCGCCGATCTGTTTTAATTGAATCAGAAGATGAGAGAAGCGAAATAAAGATAGTCCCCCAACGTTTCCTGGAGCTTGATTACAGAAAGCAGAGAATGTTCAGAATTCCAGCGGCTGGGCCAGAGTCGTGCTATCTCTCTCTACGATTAGAGGGCCAGATAGCCGAGATTTATTAGCCAAACATCCCAACAGTTAATTAGGAGGCGAGGCTAGTCTAATCCGGTTTTCACGGGCTACAGCGGGACAAGCTGCCTCACGCTACCAACAGAAGCAGGAGAGGAACACTAAAACGACAAGGCAAGGGAACAAAATATAAAGATGTGGGTTTATTATCATGTCTCTTGGGTGTGTGTATTTATATTATTAACAAGGATGTGTGTGTTTGGATCGACATCTGCTTGTTTACAGAGGCAAGGTGCAGATATAAATCCTTGCACCGTTGTTGTAAAGGTTTAACTCGATGCACGGTTCAAAGGCTTGTCTGTAAACGCTCCCGGCATTCAGATTCCTCCCTCACGTTTCCTCCCCGTGGCTCGGCTCTGTCTCCTCTCACCACGATCTCCTGCCCTTGGAGACTAGATGGGTCACAATGCAGAAATGTGCAGTCTGCTCTCCTTGCTCTGGGCATGCTTGACACTTGGTCCCACAAGCCCTCCCGGTCTTTAAATGCAGCGAGCCACCAGTAAGCAGATGGTTTAGGGGCTTTGTTTTAGCCATTAAGTAAGCCACCTACTTTGGGACTGGAGTTATTTATTGAAGAAAGGCTGAATTTAGCCTAAATGAAGCATATTGTTTGGAGAAAGGCGTCTGAAATTCATCTAGGATACTTACAGATAAACCTTGATGAAAAATAAAAGTGTAACATTACTTTGAAGTAGCAGTGTGTAGTTCCCTGGCGCTTGGAAGTAGTACATACAATTCAGGGTAGTTTTACACCATATCGCCATGACTGTCGCTGATATTAAAAACATTATGATAAATGTTGTTACCTGTGGAACAGAAAGCATACAACCTCGCCGTGACTCCTCAGACTTTGATGATCCTTTAATTAATTCCACCAAGGGAATGCAATGCCGATTGTAGTTTTCTGGCGCTGTAGTTTCCAGATCTGCTCAGGGTCCTGCACCTGCCGATGACATCATCATACTACGGTAATACAGCTCGGCCAAAATATATTGCATCGCTTTTTTGATTCTATCCTTTCATATGTTTTAGAAAAAGTTTTGGAGCTTTGTTATTAAACTTGTGTTTCTTACTGCCCAAATGTTTTTGAAAGTGGTGACGTAATTCTGTAAGTCGTATGACCAGCCAGTCTAGTGTGACCTCATCGACAGGTACAGGACCCCGAGGAGGCCAGAAGGAAACATGGCTTCTAATATGGCGTCCGCCAGAGACTTAGGGTGTTTCCTAATGCCAAGGAACCTCGCCTTGATGTCTTGGCCCTGCCCCGGTTGCCTAGGGTATACGTCATCAGGAACCACCAAGACGTTTAGCTAGCTGAGCATGGATACACGGGAGGTGTCTTGTAGCCTAGACTTGATCAAAAATTTCCCAGAATACACTGCAGCATTTTCTAAAGGATGGTGGATCAGAAGCCGGCAGCTACTTCGGGGACAAATTTCAAGTTTAAAAGTAAGCAAAATAATTTAAAATGTTTTTTTTTTTTAGATCCAAATAAGTTTTCAATGATTGGTTAGTTGCTTAGTAGTTGCAGCTTTGGTGGCTAGCAGGTAGTAACACTCTTACATATTTTATTTAACAAATATATACACAATTTAAAAAGTAAAAGCCTCGTTATATATTCATATTGAACCTAATACGTATAAAACATAACGTTATCTCCCATGTCACGTGACCGCCGTGGAAGCCAAGGTCACGTGATGCAAGTCTGTGCCATTTAACCATTTTCTTTGACCAAGTAAGGACAGTGTCCTCGTAAGCAAGGCGCCTGGCCTCACAAGACATCGCCTCGCAAGGCCAGGTGCCTTGATATTGAGAAACACCCTTAGACCCGTGTCCTATGTACTTTAGACCCAATTTTTATGGTTAAATGTTACGAAGCCGCCAATATTTTTCAACAACTGGATATCATCTTATTCATTTTCAACAACATTATGATGGATATTTCCAGACATCAATGGTAAAACTACACATTGTCATCTTAAGAGTTACGGATTTCCAGTCATGTTTAATAAAGGTAGAAAGTGCCATAAAATTCTGAGTCTTGCTGCCTTCATTTGAGCCCTTTTGGGTTACCATGACCTGGATGACTGAGAACCATCACCATAAGGAGGTTTAAGTGTGGACAGCCCTCAGCTACTAACAGAACAAGTGTTAGTTACTGAGGTTTAACCAGTTTTGTGTTGGCTGTGCTGATCATTCATATCCCTCCCACTGTCCTATCGGGTGACCCCTCCAGGAAAGGTGACTGTTGAGCAGGGTTGATGGTTTATCACTTGAGGTAGACATGGCAGGGGTGAGGTGGTGCTCACTCCTCACCCCTGCCACATGGTCCTCAAGGGATAAACCATCAACCCTGCTCAACAGTCACCTTTCCTGGAGGGGTCACCCGATAGGACACTGGAAGGGTTAAATGAGGTTACATTCTATTGTAGATGTGCATGAGACGTTTCACTAGCATCCATCCACTGGTAAGTGAGATATTTAACTGAAGAGACAAAGAGTTTATTGACCGCCTTTTGCCTTTGAGTGGTGAGGAATAGATAAATAAATAACTGCTCATCAGGATATTTCTGTTATGTAGTCAGAGCTCATAAAGCATTGAGTGGAGGGAAGGTGATACCCCTGCATGTGGTGCAAAACTCCATAAAGGAAATATCTTATCTATTATTTATATCTTTTATCTGTTGTCACCAGGACTCACTAAAGTGAAGTCCAAATGGGAGTGATGGAAATCGGCTGCCTCTATAACACACATTCGATTCCTGAAAATGTCTCAGCGTGACGCAAAAATGTCTCATTCCCTGTTTTACATCTCTTCCACTAAC
Organism: Nothobranchius kuhntae; assembly: GCA_006942095.1. Lineage (NCBI taxonomy): Eukaryota > Metazoa > Chordata > Actinopteri > Cyprinodontiformes > Nothobranchiidae > Nothobranchius > Nothobranchius kuhntae. The sequence goes on along the minus strand of SSNQ01034701.1, from coordinate 475,412 downwards.
TCTTTACATCTGAAAACCCCCTTTGGTTATAATTAAAATCCACCTCATGGGGACTGGGATGAATTAATTACACACTTAGAAGAAACAATTTAGGCCATCTCCTGTGACATTTTATGTTTTAATTTAATTTCCGTTAAATTTTGCCTAACAATGAATTACGAGGAGTAATTGAAAAAGTAGACATGTATAATAACCGTGCACAGACTTGGTGACAAACATGGACCCATGTTTGCTGTGCTATGTTTAATGATCGTGTTTAAGAAGTATGACACTCTGACATCTTACTACGTTGCAGATTTGATAACTACGATATGTTGGAACGCCAAAAACACAAAGCATCTGTTTACTGTTGGTTTGTCAGACCTTAAGGGCCAAAAGGACACCTCTTTGATAAATGGCTCCAAAGCGCTTTACACTACAGCGTATCATTCACCCATTCACACACTGGTGGTGATGAGCTACCACATAGCCACAGCTGCCCTGGGGTGCACTGACCGAGGCAAGGCATCCAAACTCAGGCTCTATCAGTCCCTCCGACGACTACCAGCAGGCAGGGAGGATTAAATGTTATGCCCAATGACACAACCATAGAATTTTCTGTTGGGAGCCAGGATCGAACCTGTTACCCCCAAATTCCACTACCTCCGCTCCGACACGAACGCCGGAGCAAAATCAGTCCCGTTGTAGTCAATCAGAGCAATTCCAGTACTGCGGCCGTGCTCCGGCAGTGCGGCGCCGTGCGCCGCACTCTGTTCCGGCGTCCAGCAAAAATAGAATCGATCCTATTTTTGCCGGACGCCGGAGCACCTCCGCAGTAAATGGACAGAAATCACAACCATCCAACAGGAAAAGGAGCAAGCACAACTTCCGTTTTTCACAATAAATCGATAAACAAAAGGCGTTTTTTGTTTCATATGCACAGGTTTAACAACTTTTAACAACTATCAATGGCGGCTGAAGTTTAAATGCACAAAAGTAAGCCATAAATACAGTTTCCACTATCAAAGTAGTCACACTTTGTTGATCCAAACACTGCTGATCTCTCAACACAAATGATGGGCAGATTAAACAGTTCATGCCGATGCTTCTCCCACACAACGGGTGTTTGGATCTAACTTCCACGTTTATTGCTCGGACTGTATCGCAAGATCTCGAAAATCCCGCGCATGCCTGTTTGCCCCCCTCAGGTCTCCGGAGCGGAGCGGAGCCGTTGTAGAGCGGGTACCAGTAAAAATTGAGTTCGGAAGCGAGCGGCTGCGGAAGGCGGGGGCGGACCGGAGCGGAGGTAGTGGAATTTTGGGGTTACTGGACAAGCCGCTCTACCTCCTGAGCTACTGCTTCCTTCAACATTAAGGTAGAGGTAACAGGAAATAAAGTTTTATTGTGCAAGTAAATAATCTTAACTGTGCATTGATGTCTGAAAAGCATCGTCTGTATTCTTCACATTCCAGACCAGGAGAGTTGAGATGTCTCTTGGTCTAGTGGTGTCGAGGGTCCCTGGAGGCCATCTTTAGCTTTAGCTGCTAAATCTTCGGCCTGTAACATTTTGATCTTCCAGCTGTCACCATCTGACTAAAGCCTGATTTATGCTTCTCCGTCTGCGTCAGTGCGGAGACACGCAACACCATTATCCGTCCTTGCGTAGGGCACGCAAGTACGTACGGAGTCGAGCCCACTTTTTTAAACATCCGTCGAACGAGACGGATTACGCAAGCTTGTGATTGGTCAGGATGCCGCTGTTGTTTACAGCGCTGCCATTGCAAAGAGAGCCGAGGATAACTAGCGGCAGACACGGGGAAGCTTGAAGAATATCTCGCGAAAAAACTCTAAAAATATGAACGTTTAATTCTCCCGTGACTGGAGGAGTGAAAAGATGCGCAGCAAGCGTTTTATTTGTGGACGGAAATGACAGGAAACATGGATTTAGAGGTGGGGAGCGCATGAAGCGGTGGGAGAATGAGAGACAAATATGTCCGTGTTAAAATTCTCTTATATACACAAAAAACCACAATATAAACACACTATTTTGGACTGATACATGACAGGATACCACAGAACAGCGCTACGCCCTCTGTTGTCCTACCGGGCAATTGCTTTGCAACACTCTCCAGGAGACGGAGAAGTAAAAGAGCAAAACGCTTCCGTCAATCCGTGCATGTCTGTCCCTTGCGGAGCTGACGGAGAAGCATAAACCAGGCTTTACACTACCAAAGTATTAAGTCATCCACCATCTCCTTTTGTTTTTCTGCCAAGAAACCAAACTTTCTTTCCTGTCTTTTCTTGTCATCTTGTTGTCGGTCCTTCATATCTGACCCTCGTCATCCCATAGAGCAGGGGTGTCAAACTCCAGTCCTCAAGGACCGCTATCCTGCATGTTTTTGTTGTTTCCCTTTGCCAACAACATTGAATCACCTGTGCAGCAGCCCATCAAGCTCTTCAGAAGCCAGTTGGCCCTCGAGGACCGGAGTGCCATAGAGGAAACTCTTTTTGATTGCCCGAGTTTGTGATCTTGTTCTTCTGGTCATTACCTAAAGCTCAACTGTAGTTGAGACTTAGAGCATGCATCATTCCTCCTCACTACAAACGACCGGTCACTGCTGACACTGTCCTATGGTTCCTGCTGACAGGCCACTCCATAATTCCCTCACTCATCCACCTGAGATACTTTCCTTTGCTTGAGGCAGGACCTGTCACTGGACTCAGAGTCGACAGTCCACCTGTTTCTGACTGAGAGCTTCAGCTTTGACCCCTTTTGAGGACTCAAACAATCTTTTTTCAGGATTCTTGAAGGTTTTTCAAAGTTTTTCTTCATGCAACCACTGCATTTTCACTTGTTTTTAGACACATTTTTGCACCATATTCAGTGAGATATTTTAAATGTTGACTCAAATGAAGGCATTGCAGGCCTCAAAAACAGTCTCCAAAATCCTGGAGAACTTTTTTTCATGACTTCTTTTGGAAATTTCAATTAAATCTGTCTCTTTGGATGCATACTATAAAAATATTCTGGGTGGTAGAAGGCTTTTACACACTATTGTAGTGTATCTACAGCCATAAGAATAAAACAATCACCAGCTCTGTGAATGAGGACATTTGGAAGATTTTGAAATACAAAAAGTCTCCTTGTGATTATTGCAGTGGGAATTGAACAGTTTTAATAACAGTAGCCAAATGTGTTGGAACCAAAACTGAGCTCGAAAAGTGCCACATTCATTTTAGTCATTGGTAAAACTATGCAGCCTCTTCGCTGAAAGAGCCAAGCTTGGAAACATTTTCATAAGAAATTCAGCCAGACCCAGCAAAAGGTTCTCCTCTGAAGAGGAGGATGATTTTTATTCTCAGCATCTTTTATGAATCTACCATCCGGACAGCAGTGAGAATTATCTCAAGACTGAGTTCAAGTGGAAATGTAGGAATATTTTTAGGGATGAGGCCCCAGATCTCTGCCCCCCACACCTGTTCAGACTTGTGAAACTACTTAACAAAGTTACCTCTGAGTCCTGCCCTTCTTGGCTGCATAAATCTTGGAGCCAGTTGGTGAATCCTTCAGTCTCAGTCCATCTGGCTCTATTGTTGATTGCAGACAGGCTGGTTGATGAGTGCAGCCTAGGTGCAGAGGCAGAAATGGGTCCCTGAGCTTGTAGGAGCTCCCTCAGGCTGAGGCTTGGCAAGGCTTTTTAGAGCTCCTCGATCGCAAACCCTCTGAAATCGAGCTCCATGGTCTCCACGGCTGCCTAATGGCCATGCTGCTGCTCTTCAAAGTTTGACAGTTGACAGTTTCTGATCCATTTTAAGCAAGAGGTGCAGATAAAAGCTCTGGCAGACAACGAGGTGAAGTCAAATCTGAGGTGTCCTCAGAGATTTAAAACTAGGAGAGTTGCGAAATCGAGTTTTTTCCACTTCTTTTGGTGTGCTGTGTTTTATTGATTGTTTAAAGTGAGCTTTGTAAAAGCTACTGTGGCTTTCTAGAAAGGCTGGAGACGGCTGCCGTGCCATTCTGTGAATTTAGCACTTTGTAAGCTTTACCTGCCTAAAAATTTCCTTGCGGCTTTGCTGACAGCAGAGAATAAATTCACAGAAAACTGACAGGACAAGAAAAAGGCAGCGTGATGTTACAAAGGCAATTATTTTCTCATTTCTCTATGGGATATTTACAAGGACGCACGGCGTCATCAAAATGCAGATTAACGGGTTTAAACTTAGTTTAACTACTCATCAAATCCAGTCTCGTAGCATGATACCAGCTTTAAGGAGAGAAAAGAAGAATCACATCCATTCATGTGTTTTAATAGCAGAGACAGAAGCTAGGAATAAAGAGTGCAAATATAATCTGGGAAGAGAAATGTAAGTGGAAGTAACATTAGACCCCAGCATCTGATAAAGAGCTCATGAAGATTATTGGGTCTGAGTTTGTTCCCCCGTGTCAGTTTTACTCATCCTCATCGTGTCGTTGCATAACAAGGGCGGTGTGGTGAAAACCAAGGCTGCTGAAGAGCCTGGCCGCGGTTTTATTTCCTCCTTCCCAGAGTTGCTAGTTTAGGTTTAGGGTCACCTCAGATGCAACAAAAGGGCCTTAAATAAACAAAAACACTGGGACATTTTTTGGGTGAGTAATCGATAAGAAGTTACACAAGAGAAAAACAAAACTCTAAAGGGAGAAAACATAACTTACCAAGCTTTAGAGTTAGAAACCTTCCTGAAATAGAAAGTAGCTCAACAGCTTCAGCACTTGTCTCGTATAAAAGTGTGATGTTTTATTTTTTAATTCCCTGAACGACTAACAGATGCTGTTTACTTCCACAGATAACTGTGTCATCATTACAAAGGACAATCATGCTCAGGGTTCCATATTCTGTTTATTTGTTTGGGCAAATTCAGCGTCTATTGTTTTAAACGTGGTTGTGCAATTAGTCACAGCTTCCATAAAACACTGTTATGTATCTGCGCGACCAACAAGCACACAGCAGGTGTTTGCTTTTGAACAACAAGCATTTCTCATCAAGCGGCAGCAGCAATCACTGCAGCGCCCGTGGCAGTTTGCCGCACTTGGGAATGCATTTGGAGAATGTTGCCGTATCGAGATTGAATCCTTCATTCTTTGCACTTCTTTCGCTGCCTACAGTGTAAATTTTAGGATGTACTTTGTTCTCAGAAAGAAATTTAGTCAAACATCGGATCAAAAGACCTCTGAAGTCATTCAGCGTTGAATGAAAACATCAGGTTTCATTGAAAAATCCACCAGACTTCTGACTAAACTGCCTTTGAAAAGAACCGTCA